>JAQFZP010002829.1:0-12168 GCA_034695745.1 Geophilus truncorum | reverse complement strand
TTGTGGTCCCACTCAATCCGATTGAGTTGAATTGTGTACTGCAATTGGCGTCTGAGTTACTCGCCATATCCACACCTCCCACACTCCAAAAACTTAATCAACCATTTTTTTTTTTGGAACTCAACCAAGCAAATTACTGTAATTTCATTAATAACTTGACTTTAACATTGCTTAAACTTCAATTTTTCGTTTACATCATGATGTTTTGTGACTAATATTCTTTAGTTTTAGTTAAGTCGACTCGAGTTAGGACTGATAAAACAAGTTAAGGTCGCAATGTTGAAAAGGAAAACCAATCGGTAAATGTTAAAATTTTAAATCGTGAGAGAAATTGTGACTAAATGTAAGGCTAAAACTGTTTTAAAACAACATTTAGAGGTTCTGGTGGGGGAAATAAAAAGAGAAAACGTTTGGAACAAACTGCGACAGACGTAGACGTTCTCAAATGCGGGCAAAACATAGCTGATGTCGTCGACTTCCCTGGCGATCCAGACATTGCAGTAAGTATCAATAAATTTCAATTTTAACACATTTATTTTCACATTTTTAATCCCGACTTTTTTTACAGTTTGAAGAAGCAATTGTTTTGACCAAAGTTCCAATTCCAGAAAGCAATGATGACGACGGAAACAAGCAAGAACAGCCTGAATTTCGAATTACCCAGTTTAGCGTTTATGACGCAAATAATCATCTTTGCGCAGTATGTGCAGGATTAGTTGAAAACGATGTCCATCTTTGGATTAGCGGAATTGTTAAACCGGTTTCGGATGACGACTTAAGTCTAGTCGGCGGTGTAATAGGAAAAATGCACGGTCCCATCAACGAATGGCGAGTTTCGAGTTACGATGACCATATCGTTATCGCGACGGGTAAATTTAATAAAATAAAATATTTGAATAAATATGATATTAATTTATAGTTCGAGCAGCTCTGTACGATGAAAAACTACGAGCAGAGTTATAGATAAAAGCATTAATTTTTCAAAACCTTAAACCAGAGAATACAAAGACCGTAAAAGCCATTCAATGTGCTTGTTAATTATGAAGTAAACTTTATAATTTTTTATAATAATTATATTTGGTAATTATAATTATTTTTCAGATACGTAATTGCGACAATCTGATTGCAAGGACCAACGTCCAGGCATTGCCACGAAAGTTACGAAAGACAAATACACTGCAAAAAAAGTCATTGATAAGAGTTATGTAGTTCCGGTTAAAGACCATAATACTGGTAAAACTGGAAGTTTCATTGTAAGACTGGAATTTACCATTTATTTTGACAAATAATTTTTTCCAATCTATAATTAGATATGACATTTACTATTTATTTTAATTGCAGTTATTTTCAATATGTACGGTACGCCCATTTTACAAAACCGAAATTGCGAATATTATAATCACATCAACGTAAAGTGTTTTCAAAACCGCTGCTCAGGATTATCAAAAACTGATGGAGAAGTATGGATACACTCCATATAAGCCGACTGATGTTCGAAAAATAATTGAATTCAAACATCAACAATTGAATTATCGATCGAACATCGAGAGCAAATAAACAATTTCCTGGCCCATTAAAGGCATTACAGAGCATTATCGCACGAAGCTATTCTCAATTTTTAATAAATTGACTAAAAAACCAACATCAGGTATAAAATTCAAAACCAATGTTATTACTTATATTAACAATTTATTGTTTTTATTATTTAGATGTAGTCCCAAATACGGAAATCCCTGATAAAAGTAGTTTATCTGAGAAGATAAAACTCCTTTATCAGGTAAATTCTCCAGAGTCAGGATTCTCCAAGGTTTACTTAGGGTTGATATTCTCGCTGCCGTACATAATGCCACCAATAAAACTATTTTTCTTTGCATCTCAATCCAAGTGAGATAATGGTGCGGCCAATCCTTTCGTAACATGTTTAAAGCCAAACTTACGCAACAGGAACATCGTCGACGCAATCGAGCATTTGCACCAACTAGCTAAGCTGGTCACCAATATCGCCATCGTGACCCCCTAACTTACTAATTAATTAATTATTTTAATGTTAGATGTTAATGAAACAAGTTTTTACTCCAAAAAAGGTGCATATAACCATCAGCACATTAGATGTAAATGAAAACAGCTACTACCTGGTATACAAGTACATGTGCAGAAAAAAGAATTGATCATACTACTACTGATCTACTACGCCATCACAAAAGTAATCATTCGGCAATGAAGATCGTCAGAAGTAAATAAACCCTGAAGTATACCACTCCATTCAAAACAGTGGGTACAGCGTTGACCTGCGTAAAGCGCCACTAAATATTTCAGTGGCCAATTTTTGAACCCTGCTCTGGTCTACGGTAGTGACACCTGCAGTTAAAATTGACAGGAAGTGCGACAGGAAATGACTAATTTTTAAAGCAGAAGGAGAACAGGTGGGGAACAGGGGGTGAGAGGGAGGTGTCTTCTCACCTTCCTGGTGGAAAAAGGAAAGCAAAGGGGGAAACCCACTTGAGGGATTAAACATTGACCTAAAATAATAATCAAAAGAGTTGATGTACAGCAGTGAGTACTGTCTGCAAATGTTTTGCTTACAGTTGGAAATAAACTAGGATAAAATCAGTAAGAATTAAGTTTTGTATATCCAATAAATTCTGAAAAAAGAAAAGCAATATATTAATAAAATTTATTTTTATTTGATTTTATTTACAATTTATTTTTATTTTTATGTAGATTTATTTTTAGTTTTGTGGCATTTGAATATAAATTTTCTGACATCGTCCAAGCAGCGAAGCAAAAGAAATACTTAGGACGTGTCCGAAACGAAGGAGTTAATCTTCGAGGTTTGGAACAATTTCTGCGACCGCATTCACAACAAGCGCTTCAGAAGGAGGAACTTCCTAAACACCCATCAACAAAGAGTACTAAGCGCTACAATATTGAATTTACACAGCAAATCTCTATTTACCTTTCCAATACTTTTCTCTATTGCAGCTTTAATGATTGGAACAACGTCTCTTATATTTTGAAATCATCCTTTACAATTGTTCTCTTGAAAAATGTATTAGCCACTGGAAACATTTCTCCAAAATGTTGAAACTACATCTCCTGTCCTCCCAAAAAACCTACTCTAATGGAGTGCAATAAATAAAAATAAATAAATAAACTAATGGCGAAAACACCAAACATGACTTCAGAGACTGTCAAAAGCGTTTTGAGAGCTTCAACAACGAAAATCAAAGTGTCAGCATTAACCAAATGAATCTCAAGTCACCATCTGTACAAATAAAATAAAACACATGTAGCATTGTGAAGTTCACAGTGTGAATTCTCGATATACAAGTAACAGTCTTTGCAGTCAAAAAATTTAACTGCATCGTAACGAGATACCCTTTACGCTACAATGGAAATTACAAAGTGAAAGCTCACATCGGACTCGCCGAAAATGCGATTGCTGAGATCTTGATCTCAAAAAAGCGGTTGAGTTCTACCAGAAAACGGCTGATTGCCACATCGAAAAGGCAATTGTGACTTTAGGACGATGGTATTTGACAGGAAAAGGCGTGGAAAAGAACGAAGAAAAGGGGTTATTGGATTTGACAACTCTAGCGCATCAATATAACAACGAGGCCATGTTAAATCTCGTTGAGTATTGATTTTGAGGTTTTGATTTAGATACATATCGAATACGTATGTGTCGTATCTGGCACCTCTACTGTTGCATTGTACCAAGGCTCTATAGTCTACTTTCGAAACGAAAGAAGTGGAATAAAAAAGAATTCACAGAACAAATATGTAAAATACCATAACTAAATTTCAAAATAAATAATCAATTGGTGACTCACCATAGTTACCCAAACGAACCACGAGAAACCAATAGCAACTTGCACGAAATTAACGCATTTCATCGATTTTGAACCGAAAACCAAACCAAATTCAGCAAAATCATCCCATTTCAATGTTGGGGGAAGCGAAAAATAAATAATCATAACAAGTGAATCCAAAAGGTAAACAATAAAAATACAAAATTATCAAAAGATCAAGAAAAACAATTCATTTTTAAAAATAACACACATTAAAATTATACAACGTCAAACCCTGTGTATAAATTTGAATAACATAAAAATTAATAAAATTATTGAAATAATTAAAAAATATATATGAAACTAGTAGTAATGCTATTCTTGCCGACGTTACAACGGAAACCACATTGCAACCCTGGCAAAAACAATTTTAATTTGTAATTTAATTACCGCATTTCATCGATGTTGAGCCGCAAATAAAACAAAATTGAGCAAACTCATCCAACTTAAATGTTAGTGAAGCGAAAAATTAATCACAAACTACAAAAATGGCCATTAAAACAAAATAATTTAGAAGACCAATAAGGTGTACCACTCGAAATATAAAATTACCGTACCAAAGTATTCAAACACAACAGTTCATTTTAAAAAATTGCTAAAATTATAAAATTTAAAACATCAGATCATGTATATAAACTTTAGTACCGGTAACAAAAATCAATAATAAAATTAATTTGGAAGTAGTAGTAGTAGTAATGCTGTTCTTGCTGACGTTACAACGGAAACCACATTGCAACCCCGACGAGAACAATTTTTTTAGCCCTTGTTTGAAAATGAAAAACTAAAATTTGTAAGAGGGTTTAGGGGTCTGCGTCTAACCCTAACCTCTTACGAGTCTCTGCTCTCTTGTCTCAGGTCTCTGGATTCAGATGTGAGTGCCCAAAGGGCACTCCTTGGCTGGTTAAAGTTGATCGAATTGGGTGTGTGTGTGGAGTAAATGATAAGACGTGTGATTTGATTGAAAAGAGAAGAGAAACTGTTTATTGCGCATGACGTCCGCGCGGGGCGCAGCGAGCGCGTGAGCCCGCTTACAAATTCAAAATAAAAACCGATTGTGGAAATACAATATTAGTTGCCGAATTCCAACTTCGTGGCACGCACAAAAACCATTTCCGATGATTGAAATTGACTTTTTTCTTTCACGAAATTAAAAAAAAAAAAAAAAAAAAAAAATTTTCAACGTGCTCGGTCGTCATCGCGGCATCCATTTTGGAATCAATTGTCGTTTCTTTGTCAAACTCCGCTTTATGTCGATTACTGAATTTAAGCGATCTAAATTTCAGTCAGTGACTCTATAAATTGAAAAATAATTAAATCAACTGCGAAATTAAGTTGTTTTAAACTTTCGTACCGTATCTAGAATTCGTTTGTTTGTTTCTGTTGTTTTGAGATGTGCGGCGTAGTCGGCGAATTTGGTCGTTAATTTTCGGAAGTGAATCAATTTCACGTGGTTTTTTTTACCAAACAGTTGAATTGTTTAAAACTAGAATGTAATTTGGCATATCGGGTGTGTTTTGACTTTGGAAATGTGAAAGATCATGTTTGGAGCCGAACCTCAACGCGCAACCTTCTGTTAGTGCTTCCTATCTATCTCTTTAGTTTAGGGATAAGAGAACTGCGCATGCCCAACAAGTCGTGACGTCATGTGATTGCGACAGCAGCGCTAAATTGGAAGTTGGAAGTGAGGAATTCATTTACAAATGAAGAAATTAAAGATGAAAATTAAAATATGTTTTATAAGACGATATTAAAAATGAAATTAATTACAACAAACATATCATATACATTTCTCTTCCATGTGCTGGCTAAATCAATCAATTAAAAAAAAAACAGACAAATAAATATAAAATGATAATAAGTCATTATTTTTTATTTGCCTGAATATCACATCAACATCAAGAAATAAAGTTACAATAAACCATATTGCAAGAACAATTTTTTCTTTTAAAAAAATAATAGTAACTAAACCCAATAAGCTTTCACTTCACAATTTGAAAGCTGGCCTTAAATCATTTGAAGCAAGTTATACAACTGGACACATTCGATTTGGGATGTGGCATTATATGTTCCACATCCACTGCATTGTTTTCAGCATCTGCAATTTAAACACACCAAAAAGAGTTGAAATAATCAGCAGATTATGATAGTTCTGTTTTCCAGACTATGTAGTCCAAGGAGTTGAATTATTCTGAAGCTCATGATTCTATAACTAATAAACAATGTTTTTACCATACCCACTTTGAAGTTAGTTACATTACATGGTAAGCTTTCTGATTGGAGATTTTGCAGATTTTTGTTGATATCAAAGGTTTAGATAAACTAGGTTTATCTATTTGATAAATCTAGTTTATTACCCTAACCTTAGATATAACCTTAAATACAGCAGCGGGAATTCAAGTAAATCCCCTAGACGTATTAACTTTATTAATTCGGTAAGTAAAAGAATTCTCACACTTGGAGGCCCAGCCGGGATAAAGCCTTAAATTTGAAGTTTTACCCCAAACTCTGAACTAATTGCTCCCTAGAATAACTTGTTTAGATTTTAAGATTTAATATTAAGTAAATACTTTGTTACTTTTAAGATTGCTTATTTTAATATTAAATAATATGTCGGTTAAGCTATAAAATGCCGCCATCAAAAAGTACAATAAGATACTATGCGAGACAGAGATCATCTCGAACATCCCCAGTCGGGATCGTGCACTTACACGCACACAGGGTAAACAAAATCCTTTGAATCCAATGATGAATACCGAAGAACTTGCGAATTTGGTTAAATCTAAATTTGCCTAATTTGCGTTTACTTAAAGTGAGTGAACCACCAATCAAAGCGGCTAAAAGAAAGCGACTGGATAAGAAATTCGAAAACTGGGTGGCAAGGCTCAATGTTAGACCCGGAAAATGGAAAATTTGTTTACAAGTCAATGTGTAAAGTTATTGTACCACTTTAGGAACTTTGTCCTTCGACGTGAGGGTAGATGCCGGGTGCAAACTTGGCATCGAGATCTCCACGAACGTGCCCTATGTTATCAGCATTACGTCTTTCAAAATCTATCACGAACAAACGAACTCAAGTTATTCGCCCGCCAGTTCCAGTCACTCGCCCCCGTCGCCGTGTAACTCTCTGAAGAGTCTCGGTTACTCGGAGTAAAGTATAAAAAAGTATTTAGCCATTTAGTAGTTTATCTTACTTATGTGTTAAAAAAAATAAAAAAGTATTTAGCCATTTAGTAGTTTATCTTACCTATGTGTTAAAAAAAATAAAAAAGTATTTAATCATTTAGTCGTTTACTGTATTTTTTTGCAAATTTTATTTAATCATTTACTGAATTTTTTTCCAAGTTTTAAGTATTCAATTATAACCTCAAAGTAGTCATTCTAGACTGCGTAGATGGATGATTACTCGTGTAGCAAAAATGTAACATTTGGCCGTTGACGACGTAGTTTTGCCACTGGACCGCGAATGTTGTGGTGGTTCAGGGAGTTCAATCACGACCGCAATGAAGAAAGGCAGTTAAGTGTAAGATGGAAGTACATCCGGCACTTGAGGAAAAGTTTGGATGAGGTTTGCGCGCGGTTTAGCAGCTTTATGGGGCTCACGACCAACGAGTTTGTCAGGTACGCAACCACATATGAGCCGGCACTATGGACCGAGCTCTTCGGCCGCAAAACGCAAGCCGAGGAGCACCAGCTTCGTTGGACCGGGGTGACGGGACGCACCAACACGATAAAGGACAGGAAGCGGTCAGCAGCCACGTTCGAGTCGCGTCATCCCAACGCCATAGACATCCAGCGAGTGGTGCGCAACAGAAATCGTCCAATTCGGGCGGCACGTCGATTTCGCCCTAACGCCGATGTATGGAGTAGGCTGACAGACTTACGTCAGAGAATTGAATTAAAGAAACCCCTTGAATTTCGCCAGCATTCTTTGATACGCCAGCATTCTTTGATTCTCGGCAAGGACAGTGGGTTCCCATTGATGAGCAGCGATCCATTCCAAAAATACTTCCGCCATTGATTTCTGACGCTCGAGAAATAATCAAAAGGGCCTGATGGGAAAAAGTGCAAGTTCAGCCGCTCCAGGAAACACCAAGGCCAGACGAAACAGTGGAACTTGCCAGGCTCTTCGTCTACAGTGGCTGTAATCACCATCCCAAATGTACCTGCACCAGTAGTACCTGCGGCAGCTTTGACGGATCCGGCACGCGCACCAACTCCACCACTCTGGTTAAAAGTAACTACGAAGGGAGTCGTCACCAATGACCAATTCCCCGAGGAGGAAATTGAAAATTTACAATCAGATTAGATGGTCGTGCAGGACCCGGACTACGCTCGTCTTCTGATAGCTGCAGGTATGGGACGAGTACCAGGCCCAGGTGGTTCGGCAAGCCACTCGAGAACTGGAAGAGTGGTGTTTTCGCGTCGCACAAGACCCTCATGCGAATGTGCCCGTATCGAAGCAACTCTATAAGGCTCAGTTGCACAGAATCCAGCAGGAAGTTCTGGCCGTTAATGTTTTCACCACCCCGAAAAGAGCATTTGCGGCATGGCAGATTGTTGTGCAGGATGGGATGTGTTTGCCTGCTCGATTACACACCTACTTTGCTTCTTTAGTAGGTGTTGCGGTAAAGATGCAAAAATATCTTTGGGATTTCGCGGTACAATCGAGACGGGGCACTAAGGACCAGCTGAGACAGGAGCAAAGGGGAATTTTCTACACGTCACAACAGGTCCCTCCACCACTCGGACCGGTGCTGACCTTTGAGGCGGACATTCCCACGATCACATTGGAGTTATCGCCAGGACCAACACAGGCATTTTTGGCAAATCTTCGCATTGGAACTACAGTGTAATCTTCAGCCACAATTACGAGCGATAGTGTCTACCCAGAGGCGATGGTGGCTACGAACGACCAATTGTGGGAGCAGATGTTGGTCCAACCCACAGATGGATATCTCCTTACCTCCAATCTGCACAGCAAATTCCTTCGTTGATGAGCATCCAGATTCCTGAGAAGCAGGAGCCGGCCACACCAGAAGTGATGCTCACGCAAGAGCAGAGGACGCCAAGACAAAAGTCATCAGCCCCAAAGCGTAGATGTTTGCGACAAACGGCTCCTTCCACACGGACGCAAGCGAAAATTTTGACTCCAAGTGAAGACTCCCTCAGTCCGCCGGGTCCGCCACCTCCTCGAATCTACGAACACCTGGCGCGAGATTTCCCCAATTTGGTCGATCCCTATGGCAGTGGTTGTCGCAAGAAATTACGTCAACAAATGACATCATTCTCCATTCGCGGCTGTTAAAAGCACATCGTAAGGAATCAGCTGATGCTAAGCAAATTAGATTACCCGACAATCGGCTCTTTGAAAGAATTCACCGGGTCTGGGTCCATAAGCGAGAAACAGATCCAAAGAAGAGACGTCGGGCAAATGAACCTAAGGGGCACGCGGATTTTTTTATTTCCGAGAGCGCAAATCCGAAGGAAAGGGGTTCAGCATTGGAGGGAGATTTAGAGTCTAGTGGAAGTTCCACGGGAAAAATTCTCCGTCCTGTGAAGAAGCCGCAAGGAAGGAAGGTTAAGCCAAAGAAGAGGGACTAAAAAGAGAAGGATTGCGAGTTGTAATTTATGTTTATTATCTGGTAAGTATTTTATCGCATGTAAACAATGCTGGTTGTTGAATATGCTTTTATTATAGTATAATTTGCTATTTATTCTCCCTTTATTATTATTTTTGGGATTTTTGAGTGCTAGGCAATATCATCAGTGCTTTGCGCTTTTATCAAGGTGTTGCATTTGTTCCGAGAGGAGAATAACGCATTTCAGGATATAAGGCTTTGCCATTTTATCAGGGAATAGCTTTCACTCACATGGATGAGTATCACATCTCAGGAGATAGGTGGATACTTATAATTGACTTAGGATTTGATACCTTTGAGCAGATCTTGGAAGGATTAGTAGAAGGACTTGATCAGCCAATATATATATTGAAATCTCTTGTCTCAGATGATCGATTTTTGACAGATACAGGTTTTTTTGTTTGAGCTTCACGAATTGAATGCCAGCATTACTTTTATGTGTGAAAGACTGATGGAAATTCAGCAATCAGTTACAATAATGAGACAAAAGAGATGGTTAATAAATCCAGGAGGGAAGGTCTTGAAGTTCTTGTTTGGCACGGCAGAATCGGAAAATATAGTTACAATAAATGAAAGAGTTAAGAACCTAAACTTGCGAGTTGGTCAGATCATTCACTTACAAGAGGAGCAGGCAACAGTTTTATCACATGTGGTAGAGCAAACCACGAGGAATGGGTTGGTTTTACAAAATTTATCATCTCAAGTGATTGATCTTAAAGACCAGGTTCAGCTACAATTCGTATGGGTTCATTTGCAGGCATATGTAAGGCGACTAAATCATGTTATGGATTCAGTTTCTAATGAAATTCTATAGCTGAGAGAAGCTCTGGATGTTGTGGCACAACACCGGCTGAGTTCCTATCTTCTTTCACCTGCTGTTTTCCTTAAGCTCTTGGAAGAGGTACGAGATCAGCTACCACCACATTTGGCATTGATAGAGTTCCTAAAATGCAAGCTTTGTACAGGTTTTACAGTGGTGTAGTGTTGCAACCATATGCAGTTGTTGGTCGGATGTGTTTGGCAGTGAGAATTCCTCTTTGCTCAGTAAATGGCGTGATCCTCTTCACAATTTGTTTTTTTGGAACTGCAAAAGCTTTGATGACCAAATAGTTGATAAACTTTTTGACATCAGACGACTGTGAAATAATGCAGGACGTTGTAAATTCATTTATTGTGCCTTCTTGGATCGGACGAATACCTCACAAGCTATCTAGCAGATTTGCTTCTTTTATAGGATGAACTGGACCACCGTTTTCTCAAATTATGCACTCCACGGAAAATTACCACATGACCACTTGGACTGCTCGAGAGCATTTGTTTTGGCCTGTTCCATTTTAGTTAGCAAGACAATAAGTGTTGATAATGTGAGTAAAGCAGATCACCTGTTGATGCAAATTTGCAAGAAATGTCAAGATTGATTTGGAGAGCAGTTTATCAAACCAAACCAGCACTTAAATCTGCACATTACTTCAGTAGTAAAGGACTACGGTCCTCTTCAGGGATTCTGGATGTTTGCATTTGAACGTTGGAATGGTTTGGCATCAATGCAGAAAACCAACAAGAAAAATATGGAAGTACAAATAATGAAAACATTTTTACAAGAGATACATACTAGTGGCATAGTATGTAAAAGGATACATACTTGTGGTGAAATTTTTATAAATTTCACCATGATAGAAGTCCCCATTTTAGTAATGGGACTTCCCAGTTCCAACTTCTTTAATAGTGGAACTGACGTGGAAAAGAATTAAAATTAAATAAGTTTTAATTCTAGGTTTTTTTGAAGTAGAAGATTAAATTAATTAATATTAATTTAATTGTGGTAGTTTTGGTGCAAAAAGAGGCTCTCTTAATATACAAGGAGCTTCTAGATGTTAATTGATAGAAATTAATTTGTATAAATAATTTCTTTGACGATGACGTTCACTCGAGAGCCAAGGCCTCTCTCTTTTTTGTAATAAAAACTGTTTCAACTTAAATCAATGTGTTTCTTTTAATTTCTGGCTACAAATTCGATCATAACTGATGGAATTTGATATAAAAATATCAAATTCACAGGGCCTAAGTGAATCTAGGTCACTGCTGTTTCACCCCTTTTGGTGACACGTGCGGCACAAGGAAACAGCCCTTTTCGTCATCCCAGCGCATCAGCTGAGAACCCGCACTGGTTATCCCACTTAAGGGTAACCAGCCATCCTAGCCAACGCGCTACACTGTCGTATACAGTTTAGCATCGATTTTACTAAGTTTTTGTAAGAATCGCAGAAATAAAGACATTTTATTTTCCGCCCTATTTTTGCTACTTTGCGTCTCGTTTTATTACACACACTTCAAAGGAAAATTCACACCTAGCCAGAGATCCCACAAATACAAATTTAGTGGTGGATTTAAGTAGCTTAAAAGTCTGATCGCGTCATACTATGCTAGTGGTTTAACAAGTTGTGGCCTAAATGAACTCGAGCAAAACATCGATCAGTTGATACTGTAAATACAACGCATTACGAAAACACTCGCAGAACCTTAGCAAGCATGATGCATTTTACAAACTTCAATTTGTATAATGTTTGTGGATTCAAGAGTAAATGGAGAAGCTGTAAGTTTCTGAGACAACTACCATCGGCCAATATTTTAATAAGTGCAGCAATACTTTTTTCTGGGTCAATGCCATCCAAAGCATT
>JAQFZP010002828.1:0-12168 GCA_034695745.1 Geophilus truncorum | reverse complement strand
ACAGCCTATAAAACGAAAAGAAAATAAAACAAAAAAATTTCATTTTAGAAAATCGTTTTAGTTTTTGAATGCACCTAATGTTTTTAACGCTTCACCTCGTGTTCCAATTGTTTAAAACCAAAGGCGCTCTCAGTACTATTTTATTAAAGTGGTGTTCTGCTCTGCTTTAGTCCACTCTACTGGCACTAGCTGGAGCAATTTTAAAAGCACAGAGATAAATGATCAAGAGATAAATGTAACAAAGAAAATTTTCATTCATTTCCCTCTAGTGAGAAAAAACTGCAACACTTTAACCAGTTGATGTGAAAATTGTGAACATTTTGTTCTTATGACCAGGCTTTTAGCATCAAACTTGAAATTTCAGTCCTTAAAGAGTTAATAGTACAAAAGTGGTTAACAGCAGGGTTGGCAATTTTTGTTTTTAGCTCGCTACTTATTAAAAGCTGCAATTATAGCGAGTTTGCTACCATTACTTTAATAGCTAAAGTAATTTCTTGCCGTTTACCGCTACTACAAGTATTAGCATTAAAGTAGCTAACTTCCGCTACCGTACCCCTATCAATTAAAATTTTTTATTTCTGGCTCAAAAAATTGTTATGATTATGTTTGCAACAATCTAACCACAACCTGAGTGCCTGAAATCATTTCTTAATGTTTCTTGAACGTAAATAAAGTTTAATGGCTTACCACAGCATAACATTTTGTAGCGGTTAAAGTACGGTAGCGGAAATTCTCTATTTTTATCGCTAATTCATCACTACTTTGCAAGAGTAGCGGAATTAACAGCACCGCTATTTGTATTTGTGTAGCGCTGCCAACCCTGACTAATAGTCAACTAATAGTAATAGCCATGTAAATTCGTGACTGACAATGAATATTGTTACAGCCTTTGTTCACGGAAGAGTTGCTTCAAAAAAATGTGTATTGGCTTGGTGGTGCTTGCCTGCAAAATTAGTGTAAGTAGAAATATAAAAATAAAACAATAGTTTCAATCTTTACAGTCCATTATCAAATTTCTTATTTTTATTTTTTAGTTACGTTATTGGTAAACCAATACCGTGGAATGCATCAAAATCAGTTGATGACCTTGCCAATGAGGTATTCATTTACATAAATTTAAAATTTCTAAATCACATTTCTTCTTTGTAAATTGCAGACTGTAGCAGCCATGAAACAATTACGTGATGCCAATCAGAGATTGCCGGGAAATAAATTCTATGCAGTGCTCGATCGATTTCGCAAATTTAAACCAGTCACTGATTTTTCAAATAATGTTGACAGGACAGATAAAAATCAAATTGCAATAAATATTTAAGCTGTATCAAACATTTTATTAAACCTTTGACATTTTTTTCATTTTTGCAAATGTTAAAACTTTTCCACAAGAAAATTTCTGCTTCTTTATAAACTTCTAACTTTAATTCATATTAAGGTTTCTCACAGACAAAATGTAATCTTTAACCAGCCATAAAAAATAAACATCACACAAATTGAACAAGACATCGTAATTATTTTTATAATGGATAACCTTCACCTTTAAAATTCATAAAAAATTCTCTTGCTGGGTTCATCAATATGAACACTGATTGTTTTTACAGCTTTTATTCAAGAGAGATTTCTATCTAAAAGCTTTCTTTTGTTTGCATGGGGTTGCTTGCCTGTTAAATTGATGTAAGTGCATTGATAGTACGGTACATAATAGTATCAGAAGTAAGCATTATTCGGTAGATTTGTTGTGCAAGATCAAACTTGTCACATCAAACATAACAAATAAAACAAATTTACCATATTGTTTTAAGCTTTAACTAAAACTTATATATGTGATAAATGTCAGAAATTTCAGCTGTAAATTCAATTTTTTATTTTTTTAAAAAATAAATTTGAATATTTGTGTACCTATTCAGAATGTGAATTTGCATATTCTGAATTTTTTATGCTTATTGAATTTTAAGTTATTACAAAATTTTTAAAAAAAATTTGCTTTTTAAAATTCCAGCAAAACATGTATTGCAGTGAAAACAACAAAAATACTTTTGTTGGTTTCACTACAATAAATTCTTTACCTGTATCATCGTTAGCACTGAAATGCTATCTATGAGTAAAATCAGAACTACTTCTGCTGACATAGATCATCTGCTTTGTTGTACACTATGTGCAATGAATGGATTTTGCACTTACATTCTTAAAAAACTGAAATGTAAATGTTATACACGAATGAATTATGCTGATTAGCAAAGGTTACTATGAAACAAACAAGATAACAGTAAAAGTTGTAGATGCAACTAAAACCACAAAAAATATCCTTACTTTGCTTTGAAATGTCACAATTTTCAAATTTATTACAGTTGTCATCAATATTGGTATCATGTGTTAGGCCTTCGAAGAGTTAATACCGGTAAGTCATTTTGTTCTAATTCAGTAATTAAACTTTTAAAAATACTAAAAATTGACAATTTTTATTATTTTTTCAATCCTCGAGATTTCCTCATTTTGATCATATCACATTTTAATTCAAATCTCAATCTTTTTAAAAAACAAAAGATTATTATATCCCCGTGATGTGATAATATTTCGCACGTGTTAACAGACATAAAGAAAAAGTAGAAAAAAACTAACCATTTAGGTATCCTTAATAATTCCTTTTAATAAAAAGTTCATTTGTTCTCTCAGAGATCAAGAAACTCCAATTACGGTTTCCATAACCTTCACATCTTTTTCAACTGATAAATCATTTTTTAAAACATTCTTTTATCAGTTAGATATACACAGTATTCTTTTTGTACGAGGAAAAATCAAATAACAAATGCATTTACAAACACTTCTTTTGAATTTAAAAGGAAATAATAACTCTTATCTCAAATTAAAGTCAGCATTCAAATGTTAGTCTACTCATTTTTTTTAATAGTTTGGTATTATTTTTTCCTACCTTCAAGTGTAGGTATTAAAAGAATGTCCATTACTTCAGATAACTTCTAAGAACTCAACATTTGTACGTTTTATATCAAGAACTATATAATTTTATATCTAAATGAATCATTTGCAGCTGAAGTTTGCAAACAAAAATTTATTTTTACTCATTTACTCTAGGAGCAATGCAAAGCAACGCTGGATATTAACTCTTCAAAAATGTTTCCAAACTCAACTTTAAATTCATCAATTGAATACGAAGACCCAGTTGTGGTAATGTTGCATTTTATTACTTCAGATGCAGCTGTGAAATACTTGACAATTGGAGGATATGTTTCACTTTTTGTCTTTTTTGTTGTAAGTTGATTCCTTTAGAAAATATTTTCATGTTATTGATGGATAATTTTGTTATATTAAAGCTTCCATTTCTGAGTTTGATTCTGTTTGTGATAATTAACTACGGTATCGCTTCGGTAATTTACAATGTGTACTGCTTGAAGTATAGATTGAAACATGGTAAACCTGGTATTGATAAAGATGCAGCTAGAAAAGCAGTTTTAACTTGGTGGCATTGGCTTTCAAGAGTTTGGTTTGGTAAGTTTTAACATAATTAATATAATAATACGAAATATCTATTACCACAGAAATTTCTGTGAAAATAGCCTCGGCCATAATAATATGGTTTCAAGACTAAATACTGTAGTCCAGTTTTTGAGAATAGAAAACATATTTTGTAAATTAAACTTGAGGCAAATCTTAGATTTACATTGATGAGATGCAACCACCCAAAATGCAAAAGGGCACATTGAAATAATTGTAAAACAATAGCACTATGCATTAGTGATAGCATTATACTAGTAATGAAAAGTTTTGACAAACATTTAAAATAGCATTAGCAAACGTCATTCACTTCTTTTTCAACAAGTTTTACCAATAAAAATAGCACATTAATTATATTTTGTTTTAATATACACTGTCAACACAACTGTATCTTACTTACAGTATTTCTTATTTCAATTCTGTCATTTTTCAACCCTGTTACGTGCTGCAGACATCTAGCGACAGTTATTTGCATTGTGGTGAAATTTTTTAGAAGTTTCGCCTGCTGCTTCCCTTTAAGAGAAGTTCTCAATAAAAGAAGAACTTCTCAATTTTAAGTTCCAAGTTTTCAAGCTTTTCAGTTGTTAAAGTGAAAACCAAATTAAATAAAATTAATTTGGTTTGTTTTAAAGAAGTTTTCCAATAAAAGACAAACTCCTAGAATTTTAGTTAATAAAAATCTACTAAGAATTAATTTATAATAATTAATTCTTCCCACTGATGTTCACTCGAGAACCGGATTTTGGTTACAATTTCTGGTTACAAATTTGATAAAAATCATTATAAAATATTGACTTTGCAGTGCCTAAATAAATTGGGTCACTGCCACTTCGCCCTTTTTGGTGACACGTGCGACCAATTATGGCCGCACATTCCAACACTTTCCCCTTCCCTGGTTACAAGTGCGACCAATTATGGCCGCCCTCTTTTGTTAAGGGTCCAGTCAACCCAAACCACTGACCAGGTGACTGGACCTCCAACCCCTCCTCTGGTGACATCAGCCACCAGAAGAACCAATGGTGTCTCACCTAAAAAGGAAACCACCTTGTTTCCTGTTGAAAGCCATAAAGGCTCAAACAACAAGAAGCAGGACACACAAGATACGGCACACACAAACTCAACAAGAAATAACACATTTTATGATTTTGTTCTGAGTTTTGTGCCACACTTTTCACTGTTCAACTATTGAAAGTTGAACATTGAACTTCACTGAGATTCAACCTGAATATCCAACAAGAAAGTTGGATATTCTTCTACAAAATCTGGGAGTAAGCACTTCCCCTTGGTTTTAACAAAGAAAAGTTAAAACCAAGACTTAAAAACTTTTTCCTTTATAAAAAGGAAACAGCTTCACCGTCATCCCAGTGCGTCAGCTTGGAACCCGCGCTGGTTATCCCACTTTTAGGGTAACCAGCCAACTAGACCAACGTGTCATACTGTTTTATACAGTTTGACCCATCCGGGCACACTGTTTTATACAGTTTGGCTTTTAGTAAACCACACTGTTGCATACAGTTTGTTTAGTGCGATTTTTACCAATTTTTATTGTAAGAACGGCAGAAATAAAGACATTTTTGTGTCCCATTGCTTTATTACACACACTTAAAGGAAAATCTACAGTATAGAGAGAGATCCCTAAATTAATAGAAATTTAGTAGTGAATCATCCTTGTTTATAGTCTGATGGCACCAACCCATTATAATATCGACCTAGCATAGCTTGAGGGTCTTGGTTGAGAAGAGTGCTGAGAACAACGTTGTTTAAAAAGTCTTCTAATATAAAAGAAGCAAAATTGTCAATATAAACTAAACTAAACATTTAATTAATTAAAATACGGTAATTTACTTGGATTTGCATTCTCGCCGAACCCTTCATTAAACCCGTTAACTAAATATGGGATCATATTTATGAGAAATTTCATTTCTTCGGGCATAAACATTGCCACTGGGAAAATGTATATTGTATTCCCTTTCTTCTGCAATTTCAGATGGTGACGCTTGCCCAAATGGCCAGTGTCACCAAAAGTGACAAAAAGGAGCAAAATTAAAATAATTATTCGCATTTTTCTCTGCTGAATAAAAGTTTCAAGGTTGAGATGTCTATTGTCTTATACAATGGATCATTAAATGAACCGGAGCTTAGGAGTCAGTATACATGAGTTTTTTTTATAGTATTATTAAGTTAAATAGTTATTAAAAAAAACAATCTGTTCCTGTAAGTAATTTGATATCAGTTAGTTGAAGTGTTGTAGTATTTTGATAGTAACTGCTAACAGGTGTGTCAGATTTTAAATATTTTTAATAAATGTGTGGCAATTTTCACATTTATTCATTTTAAAGTGTACAACCACTAGATTAAACGTGCCAAATATTTCAAACATGGGTCTTGAAAAATCAGAAAAAATATTTCTAATAACTTTTTAACAATCGCTAAGAGTTTTGCTGATTGTTCAGTTCAGAACAATCAGACACCTAGACCAACGAGTCAAACTGTGTTTGTTGCAGTTTTGGCTATTTCAAGTTATTTGTTGTAAAACTTGCTGAAATAAAGTTGTACCTTTATTTCTACCCATTGACTTTGGACTCCCATCGTTGTTCTTTTCATATTTCAACACACAGTAGACCAAATAAAAAATGATAAACTAAAATCTATGTACTTTTAATATTGTGGTTACAATTTCTGGTTACAAATTTGATAAAAGTCAATATAAAATATTGACTTTGCAGTGCCTTAATAAATTAAGTCACTGCCATTTCGCCCTTTTTGGTAACACGTGCGACCAATTATGGCCGCCCTCCTTTGTTAAAAGTCCAGTCAACCCAAGCTACTGACCAGGTGACTGGACCTCAAACTCCTCCTCTGGTGACATCAGCCACCAGAACAACCAATGGTGTCTCACCTAAAGAGGAAGCCACCTTGTTTCCTGTTGAAAGCCATAAAGGCTCCAACAACAAGAAACAGGACACACAAGATACGGCACACACAAACTCAACAAGACATAACACATTTTATGATTTTGTTCTGAGTTTTGTGCCACACTTTTCACTGTTCAACTATTGAAAGTTGAACATTGAACTTCACTGAGATTCAACCTGAATATCCAACAAGAAAGTTGGATATTCTTCTACAAAATCTGGGAGTAAGCACTTGTGGTGACTCCAAATTGAGTAACCATGTGATCACTCATTAGCATATTTTAAAGGCTGAAAGATTGCCTTATTTCTTATTTTATCTTTGTTTTAGTATTTTAATTATTAAGTCAGTTGGTAAGAGAAAAGGATTTTATTTTAATTTATAATTTGGCCCTTAATCTTCCTAAATTAATTAGGATTTTATTTCTATAATTTTAGCTGAGTTGAGTTATTTTTAGATCCATTTCCTGTGTTGAGCCTAAAGCCTAGAGTTGAGATTATGCTGGTAGCTTAATTGACAGCAACATCCTGTTTGGGACATGCTTTAGAGCAAAGTGATGTCATTGGTCATGTGACTTGATCATGTGACTAGGAGAGTATATAAGGCCAAGCAGAACCCCATTCTGGTGCTCACTCCTCACAACTTCCACCTCTGGTCAACATCAAAAATACATGTTTGAATAGAGAATTACAAGGAGCCAGGAGCCACACTCAGCATTGCTGCAGAAATGTAACTGAACAAGCTACATATTTGTGTTTAGTTTTTAAGTTGTAAATGTCCAGTGAATTAAGAAGAATCCAGAATTGAAAGTATGACAAGTTATCTGTTTAATACTCGCCTGGAAAAGGCTAGAAAATCCAGAGAACTCGCCCGAAAGGTGCGATCAATCGGACCCGTCCTTACGTACGATTATCGAGATTCAGCTTTATTTTAATTAGTGAATTGAATGTTTAACCTTGTTCATATGGAAGGGGCTGTTTTCTTTGAGATTTGCGTCAAGATTGTAATATATCTTGGAAGAATTCATCACGCATATTTGATTTATAAAGTATTGTGTTTTGTATTATGAAATTGCGCCTTAAGATGAAGATTGTTTACTATTTATTTAGTTTATGAAAATCTCTTTTGACCCGTATTTTTATAATATGATTCTTATTTTTGTGGTTAAGATGCGATCTAATTGATAGTTCTATTGTGACTAATGGGAGCTAGTGTACGCATATTAGATTAATTAGAGAGAATTCATTATGATTTGCTCATTGATTGTTTTAGTTTTTCTTAGTTTTTATTCTAACAAACTTTTCCTACCAATCTGTGACTTACCAATTATGACTTACCGATTTAGACAACCGATTATGAGTATTGATTGTATTTATTTACATCGTACGCCAAAAGAAAGAGAGAAGAAGTTATTTTTATTTATTTTAATATATTTCGTATGATTTTATGGGTTAAATCTCTGCTTAATTGTTTCAAGCATTGAGAATAATATGATTTATTTACTTTGTATTAGAATATTTATTATTTCTTTAGCAGTTCTACATTTTTTGCTAGAAATAGCAACGAGTTATTCCCATGATCGTTACAAGCTTTGTCATTATTGCTTTGATTGCGATCAATGCGTTTCTTATTGATCCTGCTTTGCTAATTTGGATCGCAGTGTTATTTATTTTATTAGGAGTAACTTTATTATTTGTTTTACTCGATATTGTCGTATATTTTGACCTCGATATAGAGTTATTTTTCCAAATCCGATATTAGTCTGTTAAATCAGCATTCGAAGTCGTGTATTTCCCGAACTCTGGGAAACATTGATTATTGTTTATTTATTTCTATATCAGACTGGGAAACGTCTGTAAGAGCTTTATTTATTTATTTATCATTCCTGTGAATAAAAGATTTATTCCTATTAGATTATCTTTTGCTCTTAAATCTCTAGACCAACAGAAGTTTAAAGATTATTATTTTTATTAATTGATTTAAACCGGAAGCACGACACACTTCCCCTTGGTTTTAACAAAGAAAAGTTAAAACCAAGACTTTAAAGCTTTTTCCTTTATAAAAAGAAAACAGCTTTACCGTCATCCCAGCGCGTCAGCTTGGAACCCGCGCTGGTTATCCCACTTTTAGGGTAACCAGCCATCTAGACCAACGTGTCACACTGTTTTATACAGTTTGACCCATCTGGCTACACTGTTTTATACAGTTTGACCCATCTGGCTACACTGTTTTATACAGTTTGGCGTTTAGTAAACCACACTGTTGCATACAGTTTGTTTAGTGCAATATTTACCAATTTTTATTGTAAGAACTGCAGAAATAAAGACATTTTATTTCTGCCCGATTTTGCGACTTTGTGTCCCATTGCTTTATTCACACACTTAAAGGAAAATCTACAGTATAGAGAGAGATCCCTAAATTAATAGAAATTAGTTGTGAATCATCCTTGTTTATGGTCTGATCGCGTCAACCCCCATCGACCTAGTATAGCTTGAGGGTCTTGGTTGGGTTGAGTCTCTTGCTTGGGAAGAGTGCTGAGAACAACGTTTCTTGGAATAATGTTGTTTAGAAAGTCTTCTAATATAAGAGAAGCAAAATCGTCAATATAAACTAAACTAAACATTTAATTAATTAAAATATGGTAATTTACTTGGATTTTCATTCTCGCCGAATCCTTCATTAAACCCGTTAACTAAATATGGGATCATATTTATGAGAAATTTCATTTCTTCGGGCATAAACATTGCCACTGGGAAAATGTATATTGTATTCCCTTTCTTCTGCAATTTCAGATGGTGACGCTTGCCCAAATGGCCAGTGTCACCAAAAGTGACAAAAAGGAGCAAAATTAAAATAATTATTCGCATTTTTCTCTGCTGAATAAAAGTTTCAAGGTTGAGATGTCTATTGTCTTGCACAATGGATCATTAAATGAACCGGAGCGTAGGAGTCAGTATACATGAGTTTTTTTTTTATAGTATTATTAAGTTAAATAGTTATTAAAAAAACAATCTGTTCCTATAAGTAATTTGATATCAGTTAGTTGAAATGCTGTAGTATTTTGATAGTAACTGCTAACAGGTGTGTCAGATTTGAAATAGTTTTAATAAATGTGTGGCAATTTTCACATTTATTCATTTTAATGTGTACAACCACTAGCTTAAACGTGCCAAATATTTCAAACATGGGTCTTGAAAAATCAGAAAAAATATTTCTAATAACTTTTTAACAATCGCTAAATGTTTTGCTGATTGTTCAGTACAGAACAATCAGACACCTAGACCAACGAGTCTGGGTGTGTTTGTTGCAGTTTTGGCTATTTCAAGTCATTTGTTGTAAAACTCGCAAAAATAAAGTTGTACCTTTATTTCTACCCATTGACTTTGCAAAGTCAATGGGTAGAAATAAAGAGATCTCTGGAGTTCCATCATTGTTCTTTTCATACTTCAACACACAGTAGAGAAGGAAAAAACCATTTATTAGAGTCAGAGATCCCATAAATAATACAAATTTAGTGTTGGGTCAAACCATTTAAAAGTCTGATCGCGTCACTATTAATAGAATTTTCGCCTAAATCACTGTATTGAAATAAGTTGTTCGCGCGTGGAATGAGAGGCCAATAACGAAGAAGAAACACACGTTTAATCCAAATCCAACTACATCTTACATGCAACTATATCACTTACAGCCTAACATAAAGAACACAACCATATACCAAGCAACCGTCACCTTAACAACTAACAATAAACCAAACCTTAACTCTAACAATAATAACCAACTCTTAAATCTAACAATCATGAACTCTTAATCCTAACACCAGTCGGCGCCACAACATAAGTAAAGCTGATTATGCTTATTGTTACTTACTCTTGGTGATACACATTCTTAATTGTACTCAACTAAAAGTTCTCTAAAGTTTTTTTTATTTATTTTCAAGGGCTTGAAGTGTTCGGCATTGAAAATCTACCTCCAGATGGGCCAATGATTTGCGTTGGATTACATGGATTGTTACCAGCACATGGTCCTGGAGCAATTGCTTTTTTAGCAAAACACAGACCATGTGATCAATATGCTGTCATCGACAGAACCCATTCAAGTACACGAATCAACTGTGTAATTTTTTACAGCAACTAAAAGTTGCTACTATTTTAGAAGTAAAAGATTTCAATACTCTTTTCAACTGGGGAGCATGGACGAGAGAAGAATGTGTCAAATTTCTACAAGATGGAAATGATTTAATCGTATTGCCAGGTGGAATTAAAGACGGTCAGATGTCGAATTCGAATTACGAGTTTGATTGGAGCAGCAGAAAAGGATATGCTAAAGTAGCCAAAGAGGCAAAAGTAGTACGTATTGTAATTTTCCCTATTCAGGAAATAAATAAAAATTTTCTTTCAGTCAATTGTTCCTACTTTCTGCATCAATTTGTATGAAGTTACGTCAATACCGTTCTTTGCAAAACGTAAGATAGAAGTACACCACTTACTAAAAATTGGAAATGCTCTTAACCCTAAGCCCGATGCAAAGGGCGCTTAAGCGTCAAACGTAGCACGCTAAAAGTTGTTTTCACAATGTTGGTAGAGTGTTTTTAAGTATTCACACCCATTAAGATTAATTTTTAAAATATAACTAAATTTGCACCTTTTTAAGGATTTAGTTTAAACCGTTGAGATGTAAATGAGGTTATTTGCCAAATTTGCACTTTTGTGTACTGTAGGTGCAAATATTTCTTGACCTTTTAAAGTGCAAATATTTCTTGCACTCTTAAGGAGCAAATATTTCTTTAGTCTAACACCACTAGCAGTTTTTAAATGCACAGATTAATTTGGCATAAGAGATATACGTACAAGCAAAGAATATTTACACCCACCATTCTTTAATAAGGAAAAAATACAATACTTCGAGTTTCAGTCTTTAAAGAAAGTGGTTAATAACCATGTAAATTCTTGACTGACATTGAATATTATTACAGCCTTTGTTCAAGGAAGAGTTGCTTCAAAAAAATGTATATTGGCTTGGTGGTGCTTGCCTGCAAAATTAGTGTAAGTATAAATATACATAAAAATAAAACAATAGTTTTAATCGGTACCTACAGTCTACTACCATGTTTTTATTTTTATTTTTTTAGTTACATTTTTGGTAAACCAATACCGTGGAATGCATCAAAATCAGCTGATGACTTAGCCAATGAGGTATTTATTTAAATAAATTTAAAATTTCTAAATCACATTTCTTCTTTGCAAATTGCAGACAGTGGCAGCCATAAAACAATTACGTGATGCCAACCAGAGATTGCCGGGAAATAAATTCTATGCATTGCTCGATCGATTTCGTAAAATTAAACCGGTCACTGATTTTTCTAATAATGTTGACAAGACAAATATAAATCAAATTGCAATAAATATTTAAGCTGTATCAAACATTTTATTGAACTTTTGACGAGAATTAACATTACACGTGCTAAAGTTGAAATTTAGTGTGGAAATTAAAATTAGACGTGTAGGGTTGAAATTAGATGTACCGGTATAGAGATTTTAATGGAAAATGTAGGGGTTAAAATTAGGTGTATGGAGGTTAAATGTGGTTTGTGAGGTTTGAAATTAGTGTCTTGGGGGTTAAAATTTGGGGTGTGGAAGTTAAAAATTTATGTATGGAGATTAAAATTGGTTTGTAGGGTTGAAATTTGGTGTTTGGAGGTTAATATTACATGTGTAGGGATTAAAAATTAAAAGTGAATAAACATTCATA
>JAQFZP010002827.1:0-12169 GCA_034695745.1 Geophilus truncorum | reverse complement strand
GCTTATAGCGTGAACCCCTCTATAGCGTCATTTTTCAGCCGGTCCGACGAATGACGTTATAACGGGGTTCCACTGTACGTTTTTTAAAAATATTTTTTACTTATTAAAACTTTCCTTCCCAGTGTAAATTCTAAAAAAATATATTGAAATTTAAATTATACTTGACCAATCACAAAAATCAAACGAAAAAAAATAAACAAGACATCAAAAATAACCACTTAAGTTATATTTATTTTAATACTGTAAAAATATGTTTTAAACTTTTCCACAATGTATCGTTGATCGATTCAACACTAGGAGTCGCAGAGTAGCAGCACCGGCCACCAGAGTGCGCTTATGATCGCTTATGGCGTTCTCTGGTGGCTGTTAGGTGAGCTACGCAGAATAATTACGCCATTCGTTTGCAACACATTGCATCACTTTGCAATAGAATAAATAAATAAATAAATAAACCGAGACACCACACACCAACACAACTTACGAGCTAAGATGGTTCGCTCGTACAACGACGAGAGATTGACGGCGAATTAAAAAGGTATTCGTTACCAACATGAACGTGAGAATGACAAGAAATGATTTATTTTAATTTTTTTACAGGTTGAACGTGTGAAATGGTTTTGGGATTCCGAGATGTCATTAGTCGTGAAATTTTTTTTGAAATCGTAATTCGTAGCCAACAGATGTACCAAGAAGAATTATCATCCATATTGAAGTTTGATGCTGAGGCGTTGTTCAAAGATGTACCATGGATGAAAATGAAGAAGAACCTTTCGTATGTTTTCTCTTGTTTATGTGTAATTAATGCACTTATTTCGACTTATTTATTGATAATTTATAGGTCGATATCGACGAAATTCTTCGAAGGGCTGAAACCCGTGACGAGCAGCCGTTTACTGCCGGCGATGAGCTGCTTTCAGCATTTAAAGTTGCGAGTTTTGCCGCTTGGGACGAAGAAATGAAGATGTGCCAACGATAGAGAATCGACCAGAATGGACAAAAGATGGACGAAATTATACCCGAAGGCGACAGGAAGAAATTGGAGGAGGTGGAGCGACGAAAAGAGATGGATGACATTGACATGTTTCTTCCTTTACTAAGTCGCAAATCAGTTCGACGAGTAAGAAAATAAACAGAAAACATGAAATTAAATTGAATTAATAATTCTAATGTATTAAAAAATATTTCCATTAGATGCCGCAGCACAGCGATAACGAGAACGAGAAAGGAATTGAGGAACGAACGAGAGCAGCGGAGAAGACTCAGACGCGAGCGACAGACCGAAGAAACGCGGCCGGCCACGAATCATTCCCAGGGACACGATCGAGGGATTTACGGACGCAGAACTGCGCCGGTTTATTCGAGTTAGAAGAAGTTTTCTACTCCACTGAATAGATTGGAAGCGGTCGCCTGCGATGCAGAACTGCAAGAGAAATCGATGGCCGATTTGAAGATATTGGGCGAGTTGTTGCGGGGCACGTGCGTCGAAGCGATGAGCGATCACAAATCGAAATTGGAAGAGAACCAAAACGAGGACAGCAACGCGAGTGTTCGAAAACGAGACCGTGATCCGTCGTTTAAAGTGTTGGGCGTTACTGTGAACTCGAAATCGCTTCTCAGTTGCGAGGCGGAAATGAAAACCACTTGACATCATTTTGTCTTCGAATCCGGACGAGAAGAAGAAATGGATCCTCGACGCTCACTGTAAAGATACTCATTGGGATATTCGGTGGGGCATTGAAAACGATTCGTTGCTGCTCTGAGGGATTTATGATTACGGAATGGGAAGTTGCGAAGTTGGTTTTAGTGTAATTATTTTAATTTTATTTTTAGTTAAACATTTACAAACGAGAGTTGAGCACTTGTTAAAAGTTCTGGCAACTTAATTTGTTTTGTTCTTAGACAAATTTCGATATTTTAAACTTCCAACTTGCATCAAAATAAACTTTAAATTTGATTCGCACATGCGCACATGATGTCACTATTCTCATAGTGAATTCAGCGCCACCTGGAGACCGCGGACAAAACACGCAACTAACAGAACAGATTAGAAGAGCAACACGTAGTAGCCGTTATCCACTCAATCCACTCACGTAGATCACGTTCCATTACCCAAAAAACTTATTCATATGGGTTTTTGTGTACGATAATCCATCACAAATGGTTTTATTTTCTTCCTGCACCTTGACGTCTGTGAAAAACGGAGCGACGAAGCGAACAAAGTGATTGGCAGTTGGCGGCTCGAAACAAACATCGGATAAAACACAATCGATGTAAGTAGTTTTTAAATACAATTTCTTTAATTTCTTACATATAAATTAATTTAATTATGTTTATTCCACATGTGCAGATGAAAATTAACCATCGCGGGCATCTTTTACACTTTTGTCTCAGTCAATCCAAGATGGCAGCCATGGAGAATAGGATTTGAACTAAGCCTATTTGAACTAGGCCTATTTGAACAACGAAAAAAAAGTAAGATCCGGCAGACTTGTGTTTAATAATTTAAAGTTTAATGTTTTTTTTCTTTATTACAGATTTCGTTTAATGGCTAAAATTGGTCTGTTGAAGCTGCAGTTTATTTGTTTTGTCGATGCTACAATTTGATCCATTTAATTTCTTTATTTTTGAACTTTCTGGTTTTGGAATTTGGTTTACATTTGGTTAAATTTATTTTTATATTTTCTCAATTTAATTTTTTTGCGAAACAATTGTCTTACGGTTTGAATTTCCATCCACGGTTTGAATTTCCATCCAAACTTGAAAAGCAGTGTTTAAGTGGGCACTTAACCACAAGATCTGTCCACTTGAGGGTCGAATTTTCACTTTTCTGTTGGTTAACGTCATTTTGTTGAAAGCAATGTTTTATTTTATTTTATTTTATATTTTATTTTTATTATTTTTTATTTTATTTATTCTTGGGAAATTGTTCCAAATGAATTGCTGAAATTCTTTTATTGCCAAATTGTGATTGATTGTGATTGAAAACTTGTCTATATTGAAAAATTGGAGTTTTAAGAGAATGTTTAGGCCCTCGAGAATTAACGCATTCCCTCAAAATGACGACGGAAAGTAACGCGGCCTCCTCTGTTAGTAACTAATACAGGGCCTACTGGTTATCTTTTCTCACTTGTTGATTTGTCTAATTCTACTTTTGATGTGGTTCTTCTTTTACATTCCATTTTTGTTAAATTGTGCTTGACTTTTCTTTGGGTTTTGTCTTGTTAGTGAACTCTGTTTCAAGTTTGTGGGAATGCCAATAATGAGCTTATGGATAAAATATGCTCTTATCATCTTCATTCGATTCCTCAGAACTCAGAATTGGAAGTAATCAGCATACTTATCTTATTCTTGTTCTCATCAGTTGGCTTCAAGGATAGAAATGCTTTCTTTTTTTTTACGTCCTTTATCACCCTTCTTGGAGATGAAATATGCGACCCGACAGGTGGATCACGGCGTTGGTTGCTGCGTCGAGTTGACTTAGCGTTGGGGCCGAAGCGTGTCGACGCAAGTTGGTGGTTGCGATTCATCTGCGCCGGCGACGAACTGGCGAACGCGGCAGATGGCCACATTTGAGCCGGCTGTAGATAAGCACGAGTTCCAGATGCGTCGTAAAATTGTTACATTAACAAATCATAAATTGATTCTTAGTTCTGCAAACACAAAAATTTAAACCAGACTGAAAAAGTCCATTATTATGTACAGCATGTAATTTGTGATGCTGATATCAAATATTTTAAAAGCCCAAAATCCATAATTTACTTGATTGATCCATGTTTCTATTCTCTTAAATTTGTCTTGAAATCTCGATACAGGTTTTTGGTGTCTACTTCTGATCTGAATGATCGAAAATGAAGTGCGAGCATTATACAACAGCGATTTGCATTCTCAGTGTTCAAACTTAAAAGAATGCTTTATTTAAATAAACGAGAGAGGTTTATGTCGTTTTCACATGGAGTGTAAACAAAAAGTGTAGAATTCAGTTACGACATTATCTGATAGACTTCTGAATATATTTAACCATTCACCAAGATGCTCGTTTTTGGTGGTGGATAATATTTTAAAACTGGATAAGAAAAACAAAATAGGGCAAATGGTGCGTACTGCGTATCATTTACTTGCTATTAACGCGCCACTTCTATAAACAAAAATTAGCTGACTTTTAAAAAAAAAATTTAAAATAAATTACATAACGAACAAGTTTTTTCTAATATTAAAAACCTATTAAATTTAGAAAAACAACAGCATTAACGAGACGAGCCAAATACACTTGCCAAGTAACCCTAAATGCTACAACAAAAGAAACTCAAAAATGTCACTTATAAACAAGTCCTAAAGGCCCACTGCATAGGCAGCACTTACCAAAGATTTTCACACAGACTTTGATGATGTTTTTTGTGACTAGGCGGCCATATATTGAAAATATCAAAAATTGAGTGACGAAGCAGCTTCACAGTACAATGAAAAATCCGCCATTTTTAGACCATAGAGGGAAGTTAGAATTTGGTCAATTTCGCAAGGATGGTTATTAGTGTTGCGCTTTCTTAAAGAAATTGTCTAGGATTAAGTTAGGTTTAAGGTTATGAATTCTTATATACATGTAAGTCTTTAATCTAAACCTAGTTTAAACCTTTTTGTACATGATGTTGCGTCTTCGAATGCGCCATGTGAACTGAGGTTAGAGAAATTTTTAGGTATTAGATTATTCTTAAGGTTCCAAATTTGTACTTACAGTTAAGCCTTTTATGTAAACCAAGTTTAAGCCTTTTAGTACATGATCATTCTTGTTTTATGCTTCCTTTGTTGATATATCATCATTGTTGATTGTTACTCACAATGATGTTATGCTATTGTAGTAAGGTTTCTTTGCAACTGAAATGTCATTATTAAATCAGTAAAGCATCAGCTTTGCTCATGGCAACATCTCTTTCTTTATTCTCTCTCTTTTTCTCTCTCGGCTTCTTTTTTTTCATTGCACTGTACTGTATTAAGGGACTTAGCTTTTTAACTTCTGGCTGAAATGCAGTAAGATCAGTTTTATTTTTCGCAAATCATTTATAAATCATTTGTTTGAATAACCAAGACATCGTTAAATCTTGTTCAATGTTTGGACGAACTGCTAGCAACAGGAAAGAAAATTTAGATGAACTGCACTTGGGCCTAACCTGGGACTTGTATCTTTCTACTCATTTCCATTTTGTTTTTTAACTAACTTTTCTGATTACTTTGGCTTTTTAGTATATCTTTTCATATCTTTCTATTCTGGTTTTCAACTAACTTTTCATTGGTTTTTATGTCTACACACAGTCCACAAACCTTAATGCTAGCTCTGAATCTTGAGATCTCAAAATTTTCCATAGGTTTATTAGCACAAACATGATGGACTGATGGTGATCACGAAAATGTTGTACACATTTTGTATGCTTTACAGTTAGCTTTCATGTCTTTCTATTCTGTTTTCCTAACCTAACTGACTTTTCAGTGGTTTTTATGTCTACAGAAAAACGTGACTTAGTTTATTCAGTTCAGTCTGAAAGTTTATCATAATATTTATTGTGAGAGTTTTGCAACGCTTTGCTCAACATCAGGCCAACTTTGACTCTCATTTGTCTCACTCGCCATTTCAGTGATTTGAAATGTAGATTGATCAAGTCAGTCAAAAATTCTTCGTTTTTACTCTTTCATCGACTTTACTTTTCTTTACAACATGTTTCTAATTTCAACACGTGTTTGTTAAAGAATTCAATTTTGCGATTCCGCACTTGCATAATTGGCGAATAATTGTTTGAAGTAGCAATCGGTCTTACTAATTACTAATTATTATATATAGATGGTGAATTTAACATTTGCTTTTTAAATAATTCTATTTTTTGATATGGCACTTGCTTAATCGGCGTAATAGTAATCGGATTTGCAAATTCACGTTTAGTTTTGCTAAATAATAAATACAAAAATTATAAATTAATATTTTAATTATTATAAAATGAATTTTCTTTCTTACTCATTTCTTGATGCTTTATGATGCACTGAATACATTGACATATCATCATCATTGGATAAAAGTTTGTAAAGATTTAACTCCATTAAGCAGGTTAAAATAATAGAAGTAGTAAATAAATGCAAAGCGATGGTAATCAAAAATACAATGACGATGACACGATGTTGCGGTTCTGTATTGGACATACCAGAAGCTTGAACTAATACACCGTCATCATTGTCGGACTCGTTTGGTGTTTTCTCCTCGTCACTAAATTCTTCACTATCCTTGGCTATATTTATCCTTTTTTGTAATCCTATTTTGCTGCAATTTCTGTCACCACTAAGCATTTCTAAATATATTTTTTAAAAGTGAATAAATATTTTATAGTAATCTTACAATATACTCACAAAACGATGGACATTTACTAAATGATTAATGATTCCATTACGAGTCCAAAATGCTGGTTTGTTACACAAATTGCATTTTTTTTCACAATTTGCTAAAATATACTCTTTAATAATATTATTTTTAAAAGTTTCATTACTTACATCTAAACCTTAATTGTGAATCTAAAATTTTGCCGAACGTTGTGATGCTTTTGCAAGTGGTTTCTTAGATTTTGAACTGTAATGCAATTTTACAGAATCCATGATCCCTTCTATACGGTGAATTGAACCTATCCCACCCCTCTGAAAGCCAGCCCAGGCCATTATAGATCCCCCACCATGCTTCACTGTCTGAATGGTGCATTTTGAGTCAAATTCTTCACCTATTCGTCTTTGGACATATTTTTTCCCATCGGATTCCAGCCTATTAAATTTTGATTCTTCTGTAAATAAAGACCAGGGACCATTTTTCACATCCTCAATGAAGATGCTTTTTTGCGAATTTTAGACGGGCTTATTGATTCTTCTCTGAATTTAAAATAAATTAAATCTTAAATCTTAAATGATTTATCACTAAATCATTTGATGTAAGGATTCGGATGACATAAGTAATATTGTTTTCTTTTTACTACTGTCTGAAATAGATTTATTTTTTTTTTTTTTAAATAAACATCAATTACACGCAAACGTTTAAACAACTTTGAAATTTGTGATGTTTAATTGCGCAACGTTTTGTTGAATATGATCATGGTGTTCGAAATGTTGCTGAATCCGGATAGAATCCGATGAGCAGTTTAAGGTCTGTTTGGCGAGCATTTAAACTGTGTTGCCTACTTCCTAGATGGTTTACTTCTAGTCTCGTTTGTTTGGTGCAAGGTTTTGCCCTTGATTTAGGGGTAACCGGCTTTTTGAGGAGGCTTCTTGCAAAGTTGCAGTAATTTTTTGGTTTTTTCAAATAGGTCCAAAAGAGTGACAGTTGCACCCACAACTCCAGTAAGGATGGTGTGCACAGTGAAAAGAGTTGAGCAACTTTGTAATTGGCTGCACCACAGCATTTCCAAAGCTCTTTGTATTCTCTTAAATTTGTCGTGAAATCTCGATACAGTAAAAATATCTCTGTATCTTGTAGCAATATGGAATTTTGTAACCATGGTTAAAATGACTATGGCTATCAAATAAAATATATTGCCAGAGAAAGAGACTTTCCAGATTAAGATTAGGTTTATGTTTCTATATTTCTACATAAATTTAAACCTTTTTATTTGTTCTTAGTTAAGCCTGTATTTTGTTCCTAGTTTAAGCCTTTTAGTTAAAGTTGTTAACCAAATTTGGTTGTAGGCGAAAGTATACAGTATTGTAAAACGTTGTGCCATTCTTTGTCTCAGTATGCATCTCTATTATTATGAAGTGACTGCTTTACAGTTGGCTTTTCAGTATATCTTTCTTATCTTGTCATCTTGTTTTCCAACTAACTTTTCATTGGCTTTTATGTCTGCAAAAGTTGACTTTTAACTATATCTTTCAACTCATTTTCAATAACCTTTCTGATTGACTTACAATTAGGTGAGGGAACTTAGGTTCTACACAGTTAATCTCTACAGAGGCTGGCCCACAAGCCAGACACTTTTGTCTTCTCATAGACTCCTCTGGTACATGGGCCTAACCTGGACTTGTCTCTGGCTATCTATTATATCTTTTCACATCTTTTTATTCTTTAACGTAAAATTGCCACTTATTTAAAATAAATTACATAACAAACAAGTTTTTTCTAATATTAAAAACCTATTAAATTTAGAAAAACACACACAGATTCATAGAGACTCTCTGGGGACTAGTAATGTCTTTTACTGTGATACCCACAATTTGATGGTAATATCTTAAATGCATTTTTCCCACCTGTCTATGAACTTCCTTTGGGTCGCTGCTCGTTGCTGATCGGCCAACTTCGGGTACGATTTATTTTCAACCATCCGTTAACCGTCGCATTCAAATTCTCCTCGTTGAACTTATTTTTCTCCAAGAAATTACGCAAAATTTATTGAGTAAGGATTTGGATTACATAAGTGACATGGTTTTTTCTTCACTGCAGTCTGAAATATATTTATTTTTGGTTTTAAAAAAACATCAAATACACAAACCTTCAAACAACTTAGAAATTTCGTGATGTTTAATTCCACAACGATTGTTGAACATGATGGTGTTCGAAATGTTGCTGAATTTTCACATAAAATCCGCAACATCTCGTCTTTATTCTCTTTCTTGGCTGCTTCTTCTTTATTTGATACAGTACATTCAAATACATTGTTAAAAATATATCGTTTACATCCATTCTGTGGACTCAAATGTGCCTTCAACGCCATCTCATTTTTGAAATTGAGTTTACGAACGTCACAGTAAAAAGTTCTGGAATCGTGAATCAACATTGATGATACAAATTCTTCTTCGTCGTTTCCAAGTTAGCAATATGACACGAAATTACTTCAATCTTATCGTGCGCCACCTTTTGTTGTTTTACGTGATTTCCCACGTATTTCGCAATCACATCTGCGTTTTCGCACGCGAAACCGCACCCATTACACCCGTACGACTTCTCCAGATTGTGCTTAAGTGTATGTAATCGCATCGATTTCGCATCTGATGTCTTGTAGGTGCACAAATCGCACTTGAACTTTTCTATCATTTCAATTACCGATCCGCTGATCTTCATTTTGTGCTCTTTTGTTGCGTGGAGTCGTACTTGAGTCTTTATTCGGCCGCGATAGTCGCACTGAGGACCTTTGAAGTGTTTTTCTTCCGAGTGGATTTGACAGTGGACTTCATAGTCGAATTTTCGGTCGGATCCGTACTTGCATTCTTTGTAATTGCATTGAAAGAGAAATCAATTATCGGTAATCAAAATTAGTTGGAGTTGAATTCAATGTCAAAAACAGAGTTTTGCAATTTGCAATTTGGCTCTGCGTATTTTGTGGTAATTGAAGCTTATTTGCGCATCTGGATTGCAGTGCAGCAAGAAATCGCAAAGTGAACTTCAGATTGCTCTTTCTGTGAGTAAAAGCGAATGGTTTCAACCATGTCTTATAGATCCTATAGAATCCCGTTATCCATTCTTGGTCATACGAATCACGAAGTTACTGTAAGCTTCCTCTAAGGTTTGATAAATTGTGATTCCCGAGGTGATTTTGAGGGGTTTTGTACTTTTGGCGTCGTTTTTCGCGGTTTGAGAAGAGTTTCTATATCTTAACAATACGAAATTTTGTTGAACTTGATACTTTGTTCTGAAGTGATGTACTAAATTGTGAGCTCATTTTCGTTCTGTTTTTCAACTAACTTTATATTAAGATTTTTGATTGCTTTACAGTTGGCTTTTCAATATATGTATATCTTGCCATTTTGTTTTCCAACTAACTTTTCATTAAATTTTATGTTTGCAAAATCTTCAATAACCTTTCTGATTGCTGTAGTTTGACTTAGGTAGGGAAACTTAGATTCTATGCCGTCAGTCCCTACAGAGGCTGGCCATACTCCCTTGTTTTCTCCAATGTACATAGAGACTCTGGGGACTAGTAATTTTATTTTACTGTGATACTCACAAATTGATTGTAAAATATTGAATGTTTTATCACTAAATCATTTGATGTAAGGATTCGGATGACATAAGTAATATTTTTTTCTTTTTACTACTGTCTGAAATAGATTTATTTTGGTTTTTTTAAAAAATAAACAATCAATTACACGCAAACGTTTAAACAACTTTGAAATTTGTGATGTTTAATTCCGCAACGTTTTGTTGAATATGATCATGGTGTTCGAAATGTTGCTGAATCCGGATAGAATCTAATGAGTAGTTAAAGGTCTGTTTGGCGAGCATTTAAACTGTGTTACCTACTTCCTAGATGGTTTACTTCTAGTCTCGTTTGTTTGGTGCAAGGTTTTGCCCTTGATTTAGGGGGTAACCTGCTTTCTGAGGAGGCTTCTTGCAAAATTGCAGTAATTTTTTGGTTTCTTCAAATAGGCCCAAAAGAGTGACAGTTATACCCACAACGCCAGTAAGGGTGTTGTGCACAGTGAAAAGAGTTGAGCAACTTTGTAATTGGCTGCACCACAGCATTTCCAATGCTCTTTCTATTCTCTTAAATTTGTCGTGAAATGTCAATACAGTAAAAATATCTCTGTATCTTGTAGCAATATGGAATTTTGTAATCATGGTTAAAATGACTATGGCTATCAATAAAATATATTGCTAGAGAAAGAGACTTTCTAGATTAAGATTAGGTTTATGTTTCTATATTTCTACATAAATTTAAACCTTTTTATTTGTTCTTAGTTCAGCCTGTATTTTGTTCTTAGTTTAAGCCTTTTAGTACATGATCATTCTTATGGAATGCTTCCTTTATTGATATATCATCATTCTTGATTGTTACTGACAATAGTATTATGCTATTGTAGTAAGGTTTCTTTGCAACTGAAATGTCATTATTGAATCAGTAAAGCTCTAGCTTTACTCAAGGCAACATCTTTCTTCATTCTCTCTCTCTTTATTTCTTTCTTGGCTGCTTCTTCTTCTTCATTGCACTGCATTATTACTAATATTTTTGCCAGAAACTCACATTTGTGTAAACTCTTAACACTGTTAATCCAATGTCTAAAATTTGCTTCAGGATACTTATTATTTATTCTCACATGTCTTAAAGCCAATTTCAGACGTTTGAATTAAGCTTCTTGGGGCACTCGAAGTTAACCTCTTCGGTGACTCGTTGGAGGTATCTATGATGAACGCCTTGTTACGATAGCCCTTGATCAGAATTATGGACTTTGTGTTGGCGTTCATACTTTTAATTTTTGTTTAGGTCTCGCACATTATATTTTCAATAATAATTGGCAAAATCAATTGAACGATAGCCTGTGCTATTTAGTAGTCTACAATTTTCGTTTTCTTTTCGACTGCGTTTTGTCGGCCTCTTTCAATTTCATTGCGGTAATTTTCAAGTAGTTGTTCAATGCCATCATTTTGTGCATCTCGAGCGACGTCCTCTTTCGCGGCGTCAATTTGAGCGTTTGCAGCTGTCACATAGATGCTTCTGAGTCTCTCGACTTCGTGCGCCAGTCGTCGCAGCGCCAAATATTGGTTCGTAGTCGTAATGAAGAGTCGTTTTAAAAGTAATAATAAATAAATTTATAACTTCTTTCTAAATTCTCTTTCTACATCATTTTTCATGTCTTACATCTCTTATCGAAAATTCTTAACAACAACCTTTCTTAGTTACTATCTCCTAGTAACTATAAACAACAATAAAATCAACTTGGTTACAATTCGTATTGTTAATTTCAAACTTAAATTTAATTAATTCTATTTTAAATAAATAACAATCTCATATCTCATACTATCATAAAAATTCTGTTAAGAGAACCTACTGTTATTAATTGAACGCTCAAGGGACATCTCAGTCGTGGTCTTCTCAGTCGTGGTCATCGCAGGTGTCGCGGGAGTCACTGAGGTCACAACACTCACAACAATGGTCGTCGCTTTCGGACTTTTTAGTTTATCTTTTCATATCTTTCTATTTTGTTTTTCAACTAACCTTTTATTGGTTTTTATGTCTACACAAAGTTCACTTTTAACTACAGTTGGTTTTTCATTATATCTTTCTTATCTTGCACATTCTGTTTTCTGAAAGTATATATATTCTTTATTACCTATACTCACATGTCTCTGATGTATATTCGAGGAGATACTTCATTGTAAGATTCTCTCGGTGTCTTTCGTCTTCTAAGTCATTTACAATCACTTGTTGTGCATTCACAAATT
>JAQFZP010002826.1:0-12179 GCA_034695745.1 Geophilus truncorum | reverse complement strand
TACAACTTTAGTCGATCCAAATTCAAGTACAACTTTAGTCGATCCAAATTCAAGTACAACTTTAGTCGATCCAAATTCAAGTACAACTTTAGTCGATCCAAATTTAAGTAAACGTTTAGTCAAACCAAGTACAAGTACAACTTTAGTCAATCCAAATCCAAGTACACCTTCAAACATTCTAGATGTAATTGAATATCATGATCCTCATGATCATGATAATGATCATGAAATTGGTGATGTATTCAGAGTTACGATTGGACCACCTTTAACTTGGAGTACTGTAATTGAATGGTGGATATTTTGGTGGAAACAAGCTATTAATGGACTGATTGAATATATGTCAAACAAAAAGGTAATTTTGAATTTAAAAAAAAAATATTGAAATTTAAAATTTTATTTCTTTTAATAATAGGATTCTAATTCAACTCAAACACAAACTAAACCCAAGTAAACAAAAGTGTTGTCAATTATTTCAGTTTGTGACGCAGTGTTAGTCATTTATTGTTACATTTGATAAATTAAAATGGCGAATCGAGCAAAATAGTAATCCTGAGTTTGTAAATTTTGAATTTTTTATTTCTCATCTTCATGTAGTTTTAAGTTTCTCAATTCGTTTTACATTGTTATTTAACGTTTATGCTTGTTTCTCAAAATGGCCAAGTGCCACAAATTCACTTCTTTGATGGCTGCGAGTCAAAGTCACGTAATGGAACATATATCGACGCAAAGGCGTATTAATGAATTTATTATGCAATTTGGTGATTCGATGGTTCAGGTTTTAGTGCAGCAAAGCGAACAGTGAGTTTTACATTATATAATCTTTTTCATCTAAATTTTAATCGAAAAATTTTTAATTTCAGATCATTGGCAGAATTAAAAAACAAAATTCGCCAATTTAATGAAGAACTGCTATCTTATGTAACCGGTGATGATCAAACTGACGCCCATCAGAATGACGGTTTGAAATTAATCCCAGCAATACTTTAATACCGCCTAGTGGTAAAATTTGGAATATTTTAAAATAATATTAAATTTTACCACCAGACGGCAAAGTTGTTAATTCAACATATCAGCACATGTAGTTAATTGTGAGAGGGTTGTGGTGAAATTTGATATCGTTGAATGCTTTCAAATTTTAACATCAGGTGGCAGAGTTATTAATTGAACTTAATACCATTTTTTACTATTTTAGCTAATGCTAATCCCAGTGGATCATTCGGTACATCGTTTCATCAACTGCCAAAATTATCCACTGTGACTTCCACTTTACCCGATAGAAGGCGCTTTGATGGAGCAACTGCTCAAAATGGCAAAAGAATCACTCAGACGAATGTCCGAGCTTCAGCCAATCATCGCCGTATATTAGTGGCAAAACAAAATGTAACGAAGAAGCAAAAAAGTGCGTTAAAGACGAAGAAATTAAATCATTCTGTCGATGTATGTCCTATTTGTTTGGATCCAATGGATGCGAAACCGACCACTGCGCTTGCGTGTAAACACAAATTTCATCGTTCGGTAATTTTTAGTTTTGTTTTATGTAAAATTTATTTAATTTTTTTTTTATTTTACTTTGCTCTCAGTGCGTCAAAAAATGGCTGTTGAAGAAAAGAACGTGTCCCACTTGTCGTGAAAAAATTTCCAAGAAAAAAAGTTCTTAAAAAAGATGCGAGTCTTTACGGATTTACGTTGTGTATTTGTGAAAATTTTCCTGTATTTGCCGTTTCTGTATAAATTCGATTTTTCCCAAAAAAAAATTTTTTTGCAATTGTAAAAAAATAACATTTTTAGAAATTAACGTCAACGCCATCTGTTGACAATTGAAGAATTTATTAGTTTTATTCTATGACGTCATATTGATGCCAAACAATATAAACAAAAACTCACGAGGCTTATTAATTTACAAAAAAAATTTTTGCGTGTTTCTGTGGTTCGAAATCACCATGGACTGCAGTCAGTTAACCCCTTGGGACGATTCAGATTGTGAATTAGCGTTGGTATTTGACAAACCGAAGATAATAACAGTAAGAAAATGTAAAAATATTTGAAAACCTCAACAACTTACACACACATTTAATCCTAGTTTAATCAAATACAAATGCAATGCAAACCCAAACCACGTCCACTACGTCGTGAAAGCCCGAAATTCATCCCGAGTAACTTGGCTGTCCAACACTACAACTTAACTTATGCAAATTCAAAGGAATTTCTCGAGACTATTATCAATGCTAAGCGTTTAATGCAAGCAAAACCCACGAAAACGAAAACGAAACCCACGAAAACGAAGGTGAAAAAATGCAAAACTAGAAACACTTGTATTCTTTTTTAATTGTTAAAAAAAAATTATTCATTACTCTGAAAATGTAAATACTTTGCAAATTAAATGCAGTTTTTTTTTTTTATATTTTATGATCATCCACCATTTTTAGTGCATGGCGACGCTTGGTACATGTTGTTGAATAGGTTTCGATACACGCGTTGCATGTCGGGACATTGAATTAGGGTTGATAAATGGCATTTTGCAACGTCTTGGTATTTTCTGGAGGCATTACAGAGGTATAAGAAGTGTTTATTAATGTTTTAATTAACCCTTACGTGCATCTTTCAACTGTGAAGAAATCTCTTAAGTGATGAATTTGTTCATTTTTCATTTCAGTTTTGCATTCTGGGTATTTTTGGTTTTGATGTTCATTGGTGCAATTTGCTGTTTCTGTAATGGAAAAGTTTTGTGTTTGAATTATCACTTACACCACTGGTTGTGGGATTTTGAACTGTTACCTATGAAATCTTTGACATCAAGTGAACAAATTGTGTCTAGAAAAATTTCCACCACTTGGTGGAGCTGGAATAGAATATCCTGTGATTCTTCAGTCAAACAAGGGTTAATTGCATCTCTGAGTTCTTTAGAACACTTGTGGAAAAGTTTATTTCTAGGTTTTCAAAATATAAAAAGTTATATACGGTATATTAAAATTATAACTTTCTAAAATCACTTACTTGCAAACCAGAACTGCAATTGTATCATGTAATTTATCAAACTTCCACTTCTTCTGTGCCATTACTTCCTCAAAAGGCTTAAAAACACAGTCATTTGCATTTTTCACAGTTTCATTGAAATCAATGTTTTTCTCATCCAAGCAAACCAAATCTAAATCAAGCATCAAAGCTGAGTTGACCTTATCATGAAACTGACAAATAACACCTTAAAATAACACAAAATTAGTGTTTTTATAATACAAATAAATAAATAAAAGTGAAATTGTTACCATTGAAGCTGACTAGAAACAGACTCACACAAACAACAACTTGATGGACCATGATGAGTTTGTGAAGTGTTTCAGTATGAACTCAGGAAGTGTGGACAGTTGTTGGTTTACCTATCAACTGTATATATCAATCTTTTATCTCTACTTTCCTGGAAATATCTCAAATGTGGTCAAACGGTCAGAAAGTTATTTACAGTTCATGTAAACAATGAATATTGGAAAGAAAAAAAAAAAAAACATTTTGCTGAGTATTTTATTCAATGCATTTTATTTTACAAATTCTATTTAAATGATGAAATCTATTTAGGGCTAGTTTCAACAATGTTAAAAGCATTGTTAAAATCAGTTTACATTTTTGTTGTTTTTAGAGTTAAATTTAAATCGCGCAAGGTGAAGCTTGGTACATTTCTTTAAGTGTGATTTCGGAGAGATTGTTGAGGTCTGGACACGTTCCGTCTGATTTACATTTGATGAAATCTTTGTATTTCCTATTACATATGTAAATAGTAAATAATAAATATTTAAAGTGATAGTATCACAAAATTTTTAATTATTTTTAAATTTTGTTAAAAGTCGAATCTTCACCAAAATTTAAAGGACTCATAAAATTTTCTCGTAATTCCAATTAACCACCACCATCTGTTATTAAATTTTTAAGTAACAAATTTTAAATAAATTTCTTCAAAAAATTAAATTTTATGAATTAAACTATACATTTTTTAATATTCTTTTTCATATAAAATTAAAAAAAATTTCATGTCATTATCACTTTTAAAAGGGTTTATTTTAATTTTACGTACTCGCATCTCTCTGCTGAGAAAAAGTTCTTAAGACTAATGGTGCCGCTGCTGAATGTCATTTCGCAGACGGGTGGATTGCAGATTTTGTTTGCTTCGAGGATTGCTATATAGAGTGAATTTAATTCATTAATATACTGTAAGATACAGGAACAGGAAGTAAAGAGAAGATCTACCTTCGAGGTTTTTGCCGTCTTCCGCACATACGGATTCGACCATTGTAACTTTAATTTGGTTGATTTTAGTCAAAATGTCGAATGAGTCGTTCGATAAGCAGGGGTTGGCGAAATTACCCAGTTTCTTGCTGCAACGTTGTACCACTTCGTCCCTAGAGGGAGATGTCAGATGATGAGATTTATGCTAATTTTGACTTTTGAGAGGTGTAAAATGGCACTTCCGGCTAGTTTGGGGTTTAATGTTTTCAGGGAATTTAGTTTTCGTTTTTATCTTGACCGGAAGTTTTATTTTTAGACGGTTTAAATTGGATGATCAATAATTTCATGAATTTGGAAACACTTAAAGTTCAACTTCCGGTTCGATTTAAGGCAACAAAATGTTATGATAATTGTTATTATGTAGACTTTTCAAGATCACGGAAATCTCTAGTCAAACCGGAAGTGTTATTTTCACACATTGCGAATTGCAGTGAAGTCCAACCTGCTATTTGCAGCGAGTAAACACAACACTTCCGGTTGCATTTTTTAAAGTTTACAAATATAAGGAAACCCAATTCCACTCTTTTAATACAATCTTCCAAAATTTCAAACCTTTAATACAACCGGAAGTGCTAGTATACTTCAACCACAAAATTAAAAAAACAAACTCATACTTGCAAATGAGGAGTTTCCACAACTCAACATCCGGTTGGTCACTCGCTTGTTTTAACTCTTCAAACTCATCCTTAACGCAAGATTTAGCGAGAGAAGTGATCATTTGAACGTTAACTCCCGTTTCAGAAACGCAATTTTCATCCAAATCATTAATAATACCAGTTGCGAACTCTTCGATTAAACCAGCAGAAATCCCTAAAATTAATATATACAGTATATATAAATTTAAACTGTGTTTAAAATAAAATAAAATAAAATAAAATAAAATAAAATAAAATAAATTTAAAAAAAATTTTAAACTTACCATTAAAGGCGATAGACGCAATTATCAGTGAAACTATGACAAACATTTTGCTGATGTTGCACCTAGTGAGTTTTACCATCAAATGCATTTAATCCTTCCTTTTTACTTTGAAAAATGTCAAATGCTAATTAATTTAGAGAATTTAATCAGGTAAACATATCCTGTATAATTAAAAATAGATTAATTTTCAGTTCCGGGAAGTGAAATGATCGATGTAATTGATTAAGAAGTTGATAATATTTTTCTGAGTATTTTGTTTCACTAGAGCACTAGTACACTTAAGTTATGTAATTTTAAAGAACTTGTTTTTGATGCCACTAACGTGTTACGTGAAGTTATTACCTCAGAGTGACAAACATAAAAAAAGTACAGAAAGGGTTGACGAATTTTTGAGTGTTAGTTTGAATTATGTAACATGGAAACTGAAATAAGAAATGAAAACCGGAAGTCATATGTTGGATGATGTGATGGGAAGAAAAAAAAAGTGATGGAGGTCAAAGAGATCACAAATCAAATGAGCAAGTCCGAAGAGTCGAAAAATGTTGTTTAAAAGAAAATTCTAACCGATTAAGAATTTTCGAATTTAAAAGAAAGTAATCGATAAAAGTCGAGCAATGATTTGATTTTCAAAAATATTAAAAAATATATATATTTTTTTTTTTTGTGGTGAATTTAAGAAATTAAAAAGATAATGAAAATTTTATATTATTTTTGATTTTATTATGTTCTTTTTAATTTTTATTGCTTTAAAATAAAATTGATAGTTACGGCGCTTTGAAGTGATAACAATTGCCACCAGGCGGCCGTCGGTTAAAAATAAATTGCAAATGGCGCATGTGAAAATGATGCGTATCAGCGAAAATGGGTAAATAAACAAAGAATTTTATTAATTTTTATTAGAAATTTAATGTTATTACAATATACAGTGATTCCAGTGTCAATACAATGCATGTTGAAGCAGAAATACGTTCAAATTCGATGAAACGATCCACGTGTTTCGACTGTCAACATCAATGTAATCATCAGCAGCGAATCGGTACGTACAAGTCACAATCAGAGGGAATTTATAGAAGATCTTACTGATTATTTCGGCTATATGATCTGGATTAGTCACTAGAATTTGCTGGTGAGAAGGTTTTGTATGTTTGAGCATTGGAGATGAGTTTAAAAATTTTTTTTGTGTTTTTTGAAAGTTTATTTTTTAAAGGTTGGAATTTGAAGGTAGTGAATTGTACATAAATAAGGGGTACAAAAAATGTAAAGGTTTACATAAAATAGAAACTAAAATTTTACAAAAACTTTACACAATATTTTGTACGGACGTCGGACACAAATAAAGCACTGGCTACATTTAAAAATTACTTTTTTGATTTGAGTTATGTTGTGTGACGTCATTATTAATTTTTAAAAATTTTTATAGGTATTGTTTCATCATTTATGCACCCGTTACCGACTTGGACCCGAACCTAACAACGTTACGGGAATTGTATCCCTTACACTGCATATTCACCCTGCCATCTATAATAAACTCCAAGATGCTCCCAAGATGATCTCATCGTTCAAGTAAAGGTAGAAAACTTTTAAAATATTTTTTTTTTAAATTTATTTTTTTACAATTTTGATTTTATCAATTACAAATCACTTTTCACATGGGCTCGCATTGTACACAGCTGAATACATTTCTGTCAATGCTCTTTCCATTTTGGGACATTCAGCTGATGCATCTATTTTGCATTCGTAATACTCTTCGTATTTTCTTTGTAATGGAAATATAATCAATATTTGAGTTTAAGGTAAAGGGAATTTAGTCAAATGTCTTACTTGCAATTTTGTTCACTGAAGAAATTCTTGAGATGAATGCTTTTGGAAAACCCTAGCGGTATTCTTTCGCACTGTTGTAATTTCATTCCTAATTCTTCTACTGAGTTTACACTGCAGTCAGCCGTCAGTAATGCTGAAAGTGAGGAAAATGGTGTTAAAAGGGGTTTAACAAGGTGTATATAAATATCTACTTCTGTAATTTTTAGCATTGTTTGCACACAGGGATTCGATTCCTGCAATATCCATTTCCAGAACTTGGTTTACAGTTTCTTGTTCTTCTTCGTTTAAGCAGTTGTTTACAAAATCAGCTAGTTTACCACAACATTTTGTATTTACTTTCTCCCTAAAAACAAATTAAGTTAAAGAAACATTAGCAGTAAGCATTAATTTATGCGCTAAGAGTTAAGAACTAAGGCGCTACCTAAAACATGCTTAACCCTTCCATTACCAACTGCGGTAAAAATTTACACATAACACAAACTTGAATAGGAATTAAATTTTTTTTTCTATTTAAGATAATTTTTTTCTTTTTCTTGAGTTTATGCATAATATAGTAAACTAAATTCTGGCTAAATTTGGTGTAAATGAATTACGGTATTAATAATAAAGTTACAATTTTTCAAAAATTCTATGTGACTTTTTTGTGGATTAAAAGTAGGGCTTGACCGATTTTGATATCAGTATCGGATATCGGCCGATATTCGCAAAAATATCGGTATCGGTATTTTTTCTGAAAATGGTTTTGGTCAGGTTTAGTCAACGTTTTTCTATGAAACGTAGTACTAAAGTGATCAAGTTATCACGTTTTTAATACTTTATTGCTTAAAAATGTATTAAAAACAACGAAAATAAAGCTTTCCCAAAAGTAAGTTCGTGAACAAGATAAATAATACAAAAAATTTCTAAAATTTAGTCAATTAGTTTATAAGATAAATTTTAATACACACATATTTTTTTTTTAATTTTATGAAAATTTTTATGATAAAAACAGTAAAAAAAAAAATTACTTGGGAAAATTTTGAAAAATCGGTATTGGTAGATTTTTTTTGTTTGCAATATCGGATATCGGTCGATTTCCGACGTTTATGATATCAGTCAAGCCCTAATTAAAAGTTTCAGTGTGCAACGACCTACTTTCAATATTTTCCTTTAAATATATAACACATCACTGACATCAGGGGTCAAGCGAGAAAAGAATGTTTCTGATTGGTTAGATATATCCCCTTTACCTCATTCACACTGCAGATCTAAATCAAAATGGATCTAGATCCACGAGAATGAAGAAAATTAAATCAAGTTTAAATTTTGATTTGGCTGGTGTTTACATGGAACATTCTATCCAATCCAACATTTAACCCATAACACCTTTCTGTGTGTAGAAAAAAAATTATTTATCCACAGGAAGGTGCAGGGTTGGATTGAGTTCAAGTCCTTAACCAAGTTTTGACTCGGATGGATCTATAATTCTAGATCCGCATGTGCAGTGTGAACGGGCTGTAAGGGTTAAGTGTTTAAGTGCTATAGATCTACTGCGCATGCTTTAAATTTATTAAATGCGCAGTTGTTTGCTACAAAGAGTGGAAAATCAGTTTTGTTTACACGCCTCTTTTAGTGTTGAGATCAAAGAGTGCCGCTAAGATTTGCGTCTAATTTGCGTCGATGTGAACTAAGTTAAGTCTTACTTGCACACGAGTTTGACGCGTTCGTCATCATGACTCTCCAACTCCATTTTCCTATCGTGCAAATCTGAAAGTGCATTTTTAAAGCAGTCCTCTGCAACTGAAGCAGCACCCATCAATTCGTATTTCTTTTCGTAGATGCAATCGGCATCGAAGTCGTTGATTAGGGCTATTTTGAAGTTCTGGTATTGAGATAATACTCCTGCAATGACATAATGTTTTTGTACTTACCTTGACAGGTATTATTTACTAAATACCATTAAGAGTGATGATTAAAAGAGCTGAAATCAAAGTTAGCTGCTTCATTTGATAGTGTGTTCAACTGCTTTCTCTTTTGTGATTTTGTGCCAGATGAGATTGATGCTTATAAAACCAGATAAAGGATATTGGTAATAGAGTTAAGTGATGACTTGACATGTTAATTGAGTAAATTGCACCTTTTCCTGGTAAATTTACCAAAGGAATGTGATGTAAGAGGTTATATCTGTGACTTTATTACAGTGGAAATAAGTACAATTTTATGATTTTTTTTCAATGTTTACAAGGTGATTCTTTCATCATTGCCTTAAACATATCATGCAAAGCTTTTTCCATGTCTGCACAGCCAACATTAATGGCCAGATTGCAGTCATAATACTTCTTGTATTTGCTGTAGACAAATAAGACAAAATGGAGTCTACTGAATTAGATATTTTTTAGGCAAAAACTCACGCGCAGTTTTCAGGGGTGAAAAAATCTCTGAGATGGACGTCCTCTGATTTATCCTGAACATTTTCTTCACACTCTTTCATGTGTAATAGGGCTAGTGTTTTTGCACGACCTTGACATGTGCTTTCCAGCAAAGCTAGTGAAAAGGTTTATTAATTGTGACCAAAAGATGCCATTTCTTAGCAGATTCATGTGAAAATTTCAATATTTTCTATAAGATTGACATGGGATTTTAAATTTTTGACAAGTTTTATGTAGGTTTTGTTTAGTTTCTACAAATATTTATCGAATTCACACAAACTTAAAGTGAACTGTACTGAAGTGGCTTATTATTTAATGTGAATCTAACACCCATAAATTGCCTACAATGCTTTCATTGTTTTTTAGCGATTGAAATTTAGTGCTGAAATTCTCCCCAGCAGGATTTCCGTGCGTCACAAACTCACAATTCTTAGAATCCATTTTTTTTTTTTTTTTTACTAAATTTAACTTGTCTGAAAATCATTTAGCGACAATTAATTATTGTTTGTGATGAATAGATTCATATTTTCATATTTAATAATAAACTATTTCAGTCCACTTGACCTTTAAGATCCCTATAATCGTTTTCACAATGGCGAGTTCTACCTTTGTAGTTTGCAGCGTCATCCGTGCATAAGGATTTTGTACTTTCAAGTTCCATCGCAGTTATAGAATGGATCTCGTCTTGCGAATCATCCGGAACGCAACTGAGAATAATTTCGTGCAACTTTGCCATGCACTCACTAGGCTTATTCGAACTAAAAGTTAAAAAAAAATTCCAAACTTTTCGCTGGTGTCATTTATGGAGATTCTTAATTATACTTTACGTGCAAACTAGGACTATCCTTTCTTCGTTGTGATTCAGTTCGTGTCTTTTGGCATGAAGTTCGTCGAACGCTTCGTCCATGCAATCGTGGTAGGCTTCGGTGGCTTGGTCAATTTCGTACTCTTTGGCTTTGATGCATGTTTCGTTTAAGCTGATTTTCAGTGAGGTTTTGAAGTTGTTCATCTGAGCAGTTAATTCTGCAAAATTATATATTTAAATAAACAAAAGAAAGTAGCGAAGGTTTAATGTAATGTTACCATTGATTGATAGGGATAGCAAAAGCAGGGTCAAGATATAGAACGTCATTGTAAGTTGTTTGGTTGGATGCACTTTGTAAACTGCTTTTGAATGTTTTTTGGTTGATGTTTAATAAGCAGCATTTTAAATGTCATGTTTAATGAACTTCATCCGGGAAGTAATTAATTAAGAGCATCAGTAAACATGTTGATTAATAGATGAATTAATTAATAATTCTTAGATCTGTGTGTCAGGTGACTTATTTGGTAACATGTTAATGATTTCTCAATATTTAAGACTTGTAATTACTGAATAATTTTTATTATTATTATTGTATTTAAATTACAATTATGAGTTTTTTTCTTGTATTTAATAATTACACGGCGATGTTTTTTTCAAAGCTTCAAACAATGCATTGTAGTAATTTTCCCATTCCAAGCAACCAGTATCAATGGCCAATTGGCAGTCATAATAACCTTTATATTTTCTTAAAAAAATGAGATGAAATTAATTAACATGTTTAATTTACATTTTAATTATGAACTTACTCGCAGTTCTCTTCACTAAAAAAATCCTTCAAGTGGACTGAATCTGCATTGACCAAAATTTTATCTTCACATTCTTTCCTTTGGTCAAGTGAGTCAGCTTTTGAGAGCAAAGTGCAGTTATTTTCTAGAAATGTAAAGAATTTAGGAAAAAGTTTAACTATTTTTATAAATAAAAAAATAAAAAAATGTTTAAGTTACCTTGAAAGAGATCGAGGTGTTGACATTTGGCCAACTCAGCTTGGTAGATCATTTCACTCATTTGCTCGATAGCTTCTTTTCCTTCTTGAGGAATGCAAGCAAAAATAATGTCTTTCATTTTCTCGAAAAAGAAGTCGGATCTTTCAGTACTGATTAAAAAAAATAAAATTATTTTTTTTAGTTTTACTAATATTTGAATTGAAAAAAAAAAACACAAAACAACTTGCTTGCAAATGTATGGTTTATGAGTATCTCTTTTTGATTTCTCTGACTCATTTGAGCAGTTTTCTGTGACTGGAGTATTTTTGCGTTCATTGTAAATCCTATTGAGAATGCAGATGCTGTCCAAGTCTTGTTTAAGAGAAAGTCTGAAATTGGCAAACTGAGCACCAATTTCTGAAATAAATAAATAGTTAAATTTAAATTAAAGAAAAACGTGCTTTATAGATCTAAGTGAATTGCTGATATTTTAGTATTTACCACTTAATGTTAACGCAAACAAAAATGCGGTGATGATTTTGCAGTTCATGGCAAGTTGTTCAGTTGATCACAATTTACCAATTACCAGGGCTTAAATAATGAAATTATTTTTGAAATGTCAAGCTGATAACACAAAATCAGGATATTGCCTTTGATATTTAAAATATTTTATATCATATAAGCTAATCGGAATATTTAATTAGTTTTACTTTTGGTATTTAGAAGTTATAACTTTATTTTATTTAAAGTGATAGTGTCACGTAACATTTTAAGATGAGAAAGTAGCGAATTTTTGCTATAATACTTTACTACTATTTTGGCAAAGTAGTGAATTTACTAGCGCCGCTACTAGTAGCGCCACTACCTTTAATGGTACTAATGCCAAGTGTATACAGTCAAATCCCTCATATCCGGACATAGGCGGGACTCGCGAAAGTGGCCGGATATGAGAGTGGCCGGTTACGAGG
>JAQFZP010002825.1:0-12180 GCA_034695745.1 Geophilus truncorum | reverse complement strand
GCTCATTCGAAGATGATTCGCTGTCCATCGGTGCAATATTTTCCTGAGATAAAGTTACATTCTTTAGAATTTTCTTAATTTCCTAAAAATTTCAGGAAAAATTAAAACTTGCGATGTTTTTCTTCAATAAATAAAATAAATATTTACCGGTACTTTCACTCGCTCGACTTCGACTTCCTTCATAACTTTGACGACCATGCTACGAAATGTTTGGGTGATGACAAATGTTATGCCATTTATAGTAATAGTTTCACATCCATGTATGGGAACATCAAATTTAATTGTGGTCCTCTTCGCTGTTTCACGGCTCGCTGAAAGTTTCTTTCTTTCATGAAACGGTACAGAAAAGATAGATTCTTTATACCAGAAGTAAATAAATAATAAATAATAATAAATGGTTATTTATTTACTTCGGTTTGTACGAAGGTGAACCTTTAAATGTAAATTCAGGGCTACTCGCAGTTGGATAAGAAATTCCTAAAAAATATGAAATGGTATAAATGTTAAAAAAAAAAAAACTTTTGTATTTAAAATTATTCTTTTTCTAAATCAATTTATTTACCAAATGCCGAAGATGTGGGTGCAAATGAACTGCCGAAAACACTCGTGCTACTTGGCGGATTAAAGTTAAAACTCATTCCAGGGTTCGTCGGCGAAGAGTCAAAATTAAAAGTCACTGGTTTTGCAGCGCTGAAAAGATTTTGTTGTTGCTGCATCTGTTTCTCGAAAACGGAGGTAGACGTCTGGGTATTAGCAAACGCTAGAAAAATTTAATAAAAAAATTAAATTTACACATCAAAAAAAATTTATAAAATAAAATATGATCAATTAATAATACCGTAACAAATCTTGAAAATGCTATATTTCTTAAAATGCTATAAAAAGTATAAAATAAACTTATGACTTATCCTAACTGGGAAAATAAAATACTAACAATACATTTTAAGATAAACCATACATTTATTTTATACTTTTTATAGTATTTTTTTTTTTTTTTTTTTTTTAGAAAAATAGCATTTTTTTAATATTATTATTTTATTACTTTTTAGTAATTTCAAGCATATTAAATTTTTGTATATTTGCATTGAAATTTTTAAACTAAAAATTTAAATGCCTATTTTCGCATGGTCTTTGTTTCAGAAATGTTTCGTACTTTGTAAACTTAAATAGCTAAGAACCATCTCAAATGCTTTCTCTATCAAATGAAGCAATAATCAAACTATTTTTAAGCTCTCTACGAGCTAACAAAGAAAATTGCAAAAATTTCAGATGACTATAATAGAAATATATATAAAAAATAAATAAAATAAAAAATTAGATAAAATACGCACTATTCGTAGACCCAAATATCGGTTTGTTTTGATTCTGAAAAAGCCCGGGGCTCGGAGCCGCGGTGGACGAGCCAAACATAGTCGGTTGCGCAGCGCCAAAAGAACTGACTCTTCCTTGTTGCGGTCCTTTTCTGTTATTCGAATAATCTTGTATTCTCAGCTCCTCCAAACTCTTTCCCTCGTACTCCTTCATGACCGTTATGCACTGATGTCTGACGCTTATGTTCGCATTCACTCCGTTCTTTATCATAGTATCCTGACCGGTCGTCGGGTTAAACTTAACCGCAGTTCCATTCAGACCCGATGACGCATTGCCGAACGCTGATTCCATTTTATTAAAAAAAAAAAAAAAAAATTTTTACACATTATCATTTTTTACATCAATCATTACCTGTGGAGAAAGAACCCGAGTTGTTTGTGAACAATCCCGTGGAAGTTGTGTTACTCGAGGTAAACAACGCCGATGGTTGTTGATTTTGTCCAAACGGATTCGTTGTGTTTGTACTGCCAAAACTGAATATAGGTTTGGGTGTTGTGTTTGTACTACCAAAACTCAATGTAAATTTGGGTGCTCCGAACGGCGAACTGCTTTGTGATTGGAAGAGACTGGATCCTGTGCCATTTTGGGTAGAATTAAGCAATGACTCGCCAGTGGGGGTTGCAGAAAAACCTGAAAATTGATTTTTTTTTTGTTGAATTTTGTAGTTAAATTTGAAATTTATTACATTTACTGGGAACATTAAATCCTGTGGACGAGGTATTAGGTTTCCCCCACGGTGTTGTCGTGCTCGTCCCAAATATATTTCCACCCGATGTTGTCGTGCTCGTCCCAAATAAACTTCCACCAGATGTTGTCGTGCTCGTCCCAAATAAACCTCCACTCGATGTTCCAGAGTCGCTGAAAATTGATGTGTTTGGGGGTGCGGAGCCGATAGTGAAAAGTGTTGTTCCAAACCCAGTGTTCAAAGGCTTTGCAGCACCAAATGCACTTGTATCTAATTCTAAATTCCAAATGATATAATTTCTCAATATTTTTTGAAATATTTCTGCACTTACTTTGGCCAAATGGCGATGGGTTTCCAAATGTGGCTAAAAAAAAAAAAAAAAAAAAGTTTTTAATTTTTATCTTCTATTTCTTTATCATTTGTTTATTATTGGGTTTTTTTTTCTTTTATTACTTGTTTGAAAACTGTTTGTCTCGCCGAACGGTTTATTGTTTCCGAACATATTTTCAATTTTTCATCTAATTCATCCAATTCGAGAAATGAAAATGCAAAAAATTACTGAAATAAAAGTTTAACGACAGTTTAGATTGATAAACAGTGAATTGTGCTATTACAAAATGATGTGTGAAATGTTGTGACGGACTTACACCAACTGATTGCTAGTTAATGTGCATTCATGCATTAATTTTAGAAGTTACTTTAGGCCTTGTTTGCCATTGCCATGGCAGCGTATAAACTAAAATGCGTCGCGACCTCTGGCGACGTAAATTAGACACAGAATGCTAAAGTACGGAGTTCATTAAAAAATAAATTCAAATTTTTGTTTTCCATAAACTATTGGTGTCCCATTCACATTCACAAGAGCTTAAAATGCACATTAAATAAAAAATAACGTGCAAAAAAGATAATTAACTTGCAATTGAGTTTAGTTTGATAATTTTGGGCCACATTAACGTTTATCACATTTAAAAATTACTTTTAGCTGAATTTTGTTATATCTGACATCTTTTATAATTATTTTAAAAGCTCTTATACAAGAGGAGTCTCTTATACAAGAGCAGTCTCTTATACAAGAGCAGTCCTGTTATAAGAGCCACATTCGACGGTCCGAACCTCGCTCTTATAAGCGGACTCGACTTTATTACATAATGATTTGAAATGTGGTGACATACTAAGACCAACTGATTGCTAGTTAATGTACAATGATGCATTCATTTTAGAAGTTAAGAAAAAGTATAAATAAAGTATGAAAAGTGTACTCACAATACGCAATTACTTTAGGCCTTGTTTGCCATGCTGGGCATATAAACTAAAATGCGTCGTGACTCGCGACCTCTGGCGACGTAAATTAGACACAGACTGCTTATACGGTCAATGGTTGTAACAATAAATTTCAAACTGTGAATTTCACAATAAAAAAAATTCATACAGAATTCACTTTATTCGCCTTAAATTATAATAACATTTCATATATCAAAAAAAGAATTTATTACAACATTTCAACAAAAATTAACCACTAATGGAAATTTTTTTAAACATTTACATTAATCATCACATTTTTACACATATAAACTTAAAATAATTAATAAAAAAAAAATTATTTCAGTTTTTTTTAAATATTTTTCTGCGCTATAAATTCAATATGAAGGAAAACTTCGCCAGTTATAACGCATAACATGACATCATCTAAGCACGTATTTATCTGAGGATGTTACGCATTGTTTCCAAAACTTCATGACGCTAAATTCACAACCATTTCTTGCTGTTCAACTCTATCCAAATACTCGAATAAAATTCCAATCTCAGTTTCTGCAATGAAAAATTCATAATTTAGAAATTTATAATATCACTATCAATTAAAATACAATACCACATGTTGACATTGGTCAATTCCGTTTCATTAACGGTCGAAATCGTTACACTTTGCTGATTTATGACAATAGTGAAAACAATTCCGTATATAGTGAGCGTCACGGATCCATTTTCATTCTTCATATTAAATTTCATAAGTTCCTTCATTGTCGTTTTATCATCACACGAACATTTCACCTCGCCAAATGAAACTCTTCGATCTCTTCCAGTCGTCTAAAAAATAAAATAAAATATTTTAAACACTTATTGTCAACCAAAGAAATTATAATTTTATACCTTATTTCTATTCGTTTTTCGGTTTAAATAATACTCGAACCGAAGTTCTTCACTACTCTTATCTTGATATTCTTTCATGAATGATATATTTTGGTGCCTAATGCTAACGTTCGCATTTGTTCCGTATTTTAAAATCGTGTCTTGACCAGTGACCGGTTGAAATTTGGTCGGCTTCAAGATGCTTTCCTGGGATGAAGTTTCATTCTCTCGAATTTCCTCAAATTCCTAAAAATTTCAAGAAAAATTAAAACCCGCGTTATTTATTTTCTCAATAAATAAAATAAAATATTTACCGATATTTTGACTTGCTCGACTTCGATTTCCTTCATAACTTTAACGACCATGTTACGAAATGTTTGCGAGATAACAAAAGTTACGCCATTTACAGTAATAGTTTCACTTCCATGTACAGGAACTTCAAATTTAATTGTAGTTCCCTTTGCTGTTTCAGGGCGCGTTGCAAGTTCATTTCTTTCACGAAACGGTAAAGAAGAAATGGAATCTCTATCTGGCCAAGGTGAACCTCCAAATCTATGGTCAACGCTACGCATAGATGGATATGAAAATCCTAAAAAAAATATTAAATGGCAAATGTTAAAAAAAAAAAAAAATAACTAAATTGAAAATGATTTTTTCTATTCAATTTTTTTTGCTCCAAATTACCAAATCTCGGAGATGTGGATGCAAAAGGTCCAGTAAATGCACTTCTATTGCTGCCGAAATTAGGATTAAAACGAGCGGAGACCTCAAATTCATCGTAATTTCTCAAACCGACTGGCGGGTTTAACAAAGAGGTTCTCCCAAATACACTGTTGTCGATACCGGATGGAGCGTTAAACAAAGAAGTGCTCCCAAATCCAGTATTGTTGCTGCCGAAAATTGACGAACTGGTCCTTGGCGGTGGAGCCGTAAAAATAGTGTTTTTAGACGAGGTAGCGGCCGGTGCATTGATACTGCCGAAACCGGATGGAGCATTAAACAAAGAGGTGTTCCCAGGACCACTATTGCTGCTGCCGAAAGCTAACGAATGAGTTCTTGGCGGTGCAGTCGTGAAAATAAAGTTTCCAGACGCAGACGATGTAGCGGCTGATTCATTGATGCTGCCGAAACCGGATGGAGCATTATACAAAGACGTGTTCCCAAGTCCAGTATTGCTGCTGCCGAAAGTTAACGAACCGGTCCTTGGCGGTGGAGCCGTCAAAATCGTGCTTTTAGACGGTGCATTGATACTGCCGAAACCGGATGGAACATTAAACAAAGACGTGTTCCCAAGTCCAGTATTGCTGCTGCCGAAAGTTAACCTTGGCGGTAGGGCCGTGGGAAGGCGGCTTCCAAACGGAGTAGTGGTTGGTTGTGGGTCATAATTGAAAACTCGGGGCTCATTGTGGCCAGCAGAACTCGTATCTGCAACACATAAAAATTGAAATTTTCAACTGTTTTAACTTTGTTAAAGGAATAAATACTTACAAGTTAGAAAGGGTGTTCCCGGTGTCATTGGAAACGGCGATAAAGTTGAAGCTATCATATTATAATTTGGTTATTTTGACTATTTTAACTTTTTCTTTTTCATTTTCAATGTGCTTACCTGTTTGGGATGAGTTGGTACTTGTAAAAATGGAAGACGTCGACATGACGAGACAAACAGGTGGTTGCGATGTTACTTTGTAGCTGGTGAAATTAAAACTGACTCATGACCCTCATTTTTTGCAGACCTACTAGTGGTTGGTTGGAGAGCAACTTGAGATTAATTAAACCATTTTAAACCAATCATGTTTACCCTTGAAGATGAGTCATATTTTTAAATTATGCAAGTTTAGACAAGTTTGTATTTATAATCGTCCAATTGAAAAAAAGAGATTCAATTATAATAAATTAAATTAAAATAAGGAAACAAAAAATTTAAAGATACAATTTAAAGATAAAATTTTATCAAATTATCAAAATTTATCAAAATTTATCAGGCACAAAACATTACTCGTCAACGATCGCAGCGCTCCTGGCGTGAATAAAATTAATTTAAAACCGATAAACAAAAAACTTCAAATTTATTTGTTCATTTTCCGAAAAATTCAAATACCCCCAAAAATTTACAAAACCTAAAACCAATTACAGAAAACCTCACTTAACTGCAACAATCTTTATACATTAAAATTTTACTCCCGGACAACTTATGAGACAAATTGAGCACCTCATTCTCAATTTTCCCATTGCTAAAATCAACTACGACCGGTATACGACCTTTCCACCCCTTGATCACTTTATTCTCCACCTTCAAAATGTCAATTTTGTTAATTTCATACCCCAACTTGTTTTTAAGAAAATTGCAAATAAATCCTTTTCCATCTAATTCCACCTCGTCCTCAGACTCGATCAAACCCAAAATAATTAATCGATAAGGCCAGTCAGTCTTCTTCTTACTGCTGCTACTGTTGCAGCTGCTGTAAACGCTTTCGGTGCTGTTGCTGTCGTTGTCATCTTTTATTGACTCACCATCATCTTCCTGTTTTTCATTTTTGATCGTTACCCCTGCCATCTGATTTCTAGATACATTTATCAAGATTTGCAACCCCGCAGACATTTCTTTAACTTTATCGATTATCTTGTTTTGAATTGTCGCTGTTTCTTTAAGCAATTTAATCGCCTGTAAAATTTACATATTTAATACTGTATTTATATATAGAGGAAAATTAAATTGATACCTTGTATTCGTATAAACTGGAAGTGGCGAAGATGTTGAAGTCTTCTGTATTTTCGTCTAAATTTAAAATAAAAAATAAAAATTCAGATTTTGTAATTTTTTTTAAAACAAATTCGTTCACTTGAAAAATGTCTTCGAATTTTCTTCCAATCGTCACGGTCGGCTGAAAAAACGAAATCAGAATTAAATCCGGGACCTTTCAAGTTTAGTAGATAATCTTCAAATCGCAACTCCTAAATATAAAATAAAATAATTCATTTGAAAAAATATAAATAAAATTGTTCTAATTCCGTATACTTCGAAGCACTTGTTCTCATATTCGGGCATCAAAGTAATACACTGATTTCTCGAAATCGCAATTTTCAATTTACTCTCATTTAACAAACAAGGCTTGTCTTCGATGGAGGTGTATTTAACAGTTGTTCCAAAAATATGTTTATCTAAAAAAATCCCAAGATAAAAAAAATGTAAAAAAAAAAAAAAAAATCAAATTAATTCATACAAAACTCACTTTTAGTCCTAATGATTGCAACATTATTAACTGTTCTCTTGACCGGCAGTTTCTTTTTAGAATTCTTTTCCAACTTCTTATCAGGAACCAGCCACTTGACGTTGCCATCCCATCTATGTTCCAGCTTCGAATGACTCTAGTAGTGTGTTAGAAATGTTATTAAATGTATCAAATACCTCAAAACTCGTGTTTTCGTACTCCATCATGCACGTAATACACTAGAACCTTACAATACTGCCACTAGCTATGGTGTTGTTCCAATTTACGACCATTTCGGAGTCCACAGCTGGAGTAAAACTTATTATTTTCTTCGTTGGATCCAAACGTGCCATGTCGATGTCAACAGCTTCAAAAAGTAAATTATTTTTCTTTTTTAAATTACATTTTATAATAATTAAATTAAACTAACCATGTGCGAATGAATAATCTGAAGACCAAGGCGAATTCCATCCTAATCTAGGTGCAAAACGTTGACATCGGTTGCTATAATAATCCTCGAATCTTAATTCCTGTAATTATAGTAACATTTATAATACATTTTTATATAAAAAATATTTAAATGAATATACCTCCATGCTTTTATTGAGGTAAGGATCCATAAGAGATATGCACTGGTGCCTTGCACGGATAAATCTGTTTACTCCATTGACAATTGCGGTATCATTTAAAATCAAAGGCCTGAATGCAATGATAGTTCCTAAACCAGGAGCTGGAGAATTTTTATAAAATAAAAAACATTTAAAAAAATTTAAACAAAAAACTGAACACCTACTGTCAAAATGATCACAAAAAGGATCACCGTGAGACATTCTGTTTGACATGGAATTGTAATTAGGTTTGGGGTAAATTCGAAAATATAAAAATATATAAAAAAAAGTAAATGTTCTACTGTGTGAGTAATGAACAGTTATTACTGTTACTACTGCACGAGAACAATGCTCTGACAACGTTTGTTTACACCGTTCACGTCACGGCGTGCAAAAGCGCTGCACCACCTGAGCGATTGTGTGAGTAAAACATTTCGCTGCGCATGCATAAAAAAGGTGAATTTTTATTAGAACGCATCTGCATAGCGCGCGAACGTTATGTGCACGTACGGAAAACACCAATCAGACTTGAGCCATGGGCGTTGCGCTTGTCTGTTGACTCGTGTGGGCGGCTGGGCGCGTGGGGAGTATCTCGAGCAGAAAAGAAATGTCCTCGTGGTTGGTTTCGTCCATGCAAATCAGCCGTTTAAACTTCGTTTCGTAATCAGATTAGACAAGCCCGAGTCCCCGCGTCCCTAGGGAGAGAGCCAGCCACCCGGCTGATTTCGAATGCAAATTTTCATTCCTGGATGGACTGTGGTGCTAAGCATCCTCTGCTGTACAGCACACCACGTGTGCAATGACAACTTCCAGAGCAGAAACGCACACGACACACATTGGTCGATACATAGTCTAGATAATTTTTTTTAAAAAATTTAAAAAAATAAAAAATAATAAAAAATGTAGGTTTCGGGCAGTAATGAATTAGAAAAATCAATTATTCACACATATCTTAAATATTTATATTTGTTTAGCAAAATATGTGGGAAAAATAAAAATAAGTGGCGGGCGTATTGCCATCACTGCGCAAAAAAGTGGCTTTACAAACTATTTACATAAAGTAAAGTTGACTGTAAAGTGCCCTTTTCCCGTATCTTGTAAATTTTAAGTGAAAAGTGTGCTTTACAAAAATTTTGGTTGTTTGTAAATATTAAAGTGGCTTTACAAAATCTTTTCATTAATGTAAAGTTACAATTAAAGTTGTTCTTTATTTTTTATTGTAAAGTATAATTTAAAAGTTTTCTTTTCAAAGGCTTTGCTATTTTGTAATCTCAAAAGTTTGTAAATGTATTGAAATGTTTGTAAATTCATAAAATTTAATGTTTATAATATTTATTGACACATATTTTTTATTTTTTTTAATAATATACAAAAAAAGTTGAATGTATGCAGTTTATTGAAGAATTAAAATACAGTTATAAAATTATAATTAAAAAAATTTAAAAATTTAAATACAATTAAAAAGTTATAAATTTATAAAAATGAAAAAATGTTAATGACAATTTTACTAATGATAAAAATGAATTTATACATATAGGAATAAGTGTATGATTTAATTAATGAATAAATAAATAATTAAATAAATAAATAATTTGTGAAAAGAATAAGCAATTCATAAATTATTGCTAATAATCCCAGATAAATAAATGACTGGTATACAAAAAATTAAAAAATATTTATAATAATGATAAGAAGTCATATAATTAAAAAGTTAAGTAAAAATTATGTATGAAAAACAAATGTGGAAATTATTTTAAAAAAAAAGCATATTTGGAACTTAAAAAATAAAAAAAGATGATTGGTGCAGCGACCCTGGTGTCCTGGTAAGCAAGCTAGCAAGAAATTTGAAAATGTATACTTAAAAAAATATAGTAAATATAATACATTACCAAACAAGTAGTATGAATAGACAATTATTTAACTAGCATTACACATCATTACTTACTGTCATTAAAGACAGCCAGTTTTGATGCTGATTAAAAAGGATTAGTAATAATAGTCTATTTATAAATAGGGCTAATTAGCTTTACTGCCATTTAAGGCAGCCAAGCTTACAATTAGACATCATTACTTACTGTCATTAAAGACAGCCAGTTTTGATGCTGATTAAAAAGGATTAGTAATAGTATATTTATAAATAAAGATAATTAGCTTTACTGCCATTTAAGGCAGCCAAGCATACAAATCTATTAATTAAGACTAAAATAAACCAATATTTACTGCCATTTAAAGCAGCCAACATTGATATAAATAGCCTTCAATTTTTAAAAACTAAAAGATGTGCAGCAACAATTATTTAAAGTTGTGTGTAGATCACCAATAATCTACTGCCACTAAAGGCAACCAATTATTAGCTACTACACTGTATTTAATGTTATTTAAAAAAAATTAATATTTTATTACCTCATTTCATATGACAAGATGTGGCTTTTGTTGGGCCTGAATGGCCAACTTTACAATGATGGAAGATCTACTCTCTCCAGCCAACATTGTGCGATAAAAATGCAACATTCTGTTGTATTTGTTGCAAAATTTACTCTTTAATTCACCTTTTTTATATTCCTGTAAAATAAATTAAAAAGATATAGCACTTAACTAAGAAATAAAGTTTAAATCTTGTTATTTAAAATAAAATACCAATTCTTCTTCATATTGCTTCTCAGTTTCTTGGCATTTTGTGCATTTTTGATGTGGCAGCATACCTTTAAAAAAGCCATTGGTTTCCTTCTGAAGCTTGCTAAATATTTCCTAATAAAAAATGTAAATTTAAATTATCAATAAAATTAATAAAAAAAAATATTTTGGAATAAATTTAATAGTTTTATCACAGAATAATACAGAAGCAACACTCAGGCAAAATTGCTTATACACTTTTTCTGTGCACACAATTGTTTTGCTTGAGAAATGAGAAAGCAAAACAAAATGTATAGTATTGTAGTTCATACTCCATCCACTTAAGGCGGCGCCACCGTAGTGCATCACAGAAAAAAGTGAGTAATTTTGACCGAGTGTTGCTTCTGTATTATTCTGTGGTTTTATACCAGAAATGTAAATGTAAATGTAAATGTAAACTACAAAAAAATTACCTCATTAATGTTGTCATGCAAGCATGCATGATCAGGATTCTGCCACACACTTTGCTTATTGGATGATAAGAAATCCTAATTTTGAAAAATTAAAATTATTTTAAATATTAATGAAAAATTTGATTATTATACATCACGACTCATGACATCAGAAGTTGAATCTTCAACAACTAGAGGTGGAGATAAAACTACTGCACCATCCAGCTAAAAAATTATAAAAAAATAAAATTAAAATTAATGAGTATTTATAAATTAATTAATTTTTTAGAAATATTTATATTTTTACTTTATTTTTGTTTTGCCTCTTATTTCTTCGCTTCTGTTTCACTTTGGCATTTCTGAATTTCTTCTTAGCTTCTTTTCTCAAATCCTATTTTTAAATAAAATCAAATTAAAAAATAAAATCTGAACAATTGAAAAATTTTATCATCATACTTTCTTTTCTGGATTTTTCATTTTTTCAATTACCACTGCACATGGCTTAATTTGCCATTTTGGTGACCGGAACAATGCTCGCTTCACTTTTTCGCGACGTTTCAAAAATTCCTAAAAATGAGGCAGAAACTGGTGTGTATAAATTATTAATTTTTTCTTCTAATAATTTAAGTGATAATAACTTGATTTATAGGTAGTACTACTTGCATTACAAATATATCTACACATTATAATTATACACAATGAGGTAAAATAAAATTTTCATTCTTACTTGGTGTTTCAGGCAAATATTTGATGTCAAAAGTCCTTCTGAGTCGGAATTCATGGCAGTTTCTAAGCCTAGGTGTAAATGAAATCAAAGACAATACATTACTGCCAGATGGATAAACGAAAACAAGCAAATACTTACGATTTAAGGTGTCGACATCGAGGTAAACAACATCACTCGTGCAGACGAACCGCCAAAACTGTTTGATCAAGACCGGTTACAATTTTAGATGCAGCCGATCAGTTGATCAAGTAAACAAGTACGTGCTTGTTATTATTATTTCAATTATTTGTAATTTTTAAATGTTATTTTATCACGATAATAAAAATAAATTTATAAAATAATTTATTTTAGATTTGGCCAAATCTGAAATAAATTATTTTATAAAATG
>JAQFZP010002824.1:0-12184 GCA_034695745.1 Geophilus truncorum | reverse complement strand
GAACCACGAGAAACGTTAGATTCGTATAACGTCAATTAAAATTACTACTTAAGCACAGAATTTTGAATTAATAGTTAATGATAAAACTATAAATAAAAATTTAAAAATATATTGAAAATAAAAGTTTCGAAAATAGGCTACACCGCACCGCACTGCTTTTCACGGAAGCCGACCGTTGCTTGCAGCTGTCGCTCCAAGATTAAAATCGGATCAGGATCGTGAAAATGAAAAAATTCGATCAAAATCCCTCGTCCCGAACCAGTGAGAAAAAAAAGCAAAATACCATAGTACTTGCGGTTCCTCATATCTTCGATCAGCAATTGACGAAATGAAAGTGATAAAGTTGGGGAACGTGAGCAAATCAGCGAGCTTTGCTCGCTCGCTTTCATCATTTGCAGATCAGAGGTCTGAGAAACCGCAATTCCCAATGACATGGTGGTGCATATTTCTTTTGAAATGGGATGTGTGTTGTAATCGATTCTTCGATTTTGTTTTCTATTAAAAAATTTTTTTTTTATAAAAACATATACTGAATACCACGTGACACAGATGACAGATCTAAAAGCGAAACAAAACTGTAATAAAATCATTTTTATATAATTTATTTTTTCAACATACAAAGCAAAAAATCAGCTAATAGACCATCTTTAAACAATAATTCATTTCTTACATTATTTTTTCCATTCCAACATTTCGCAGAAAATAAACAATTCAAAGAGAATAAAAATATTTTTTTTTTCATTTTTCATTTTACTTAGACGACAATTTTGTTATTTTTCGTCAGTAAAAGACACGTGATTTACAACATTTCGCTCTTCAATTCATTCTAAAAGTCTCGCTAAATCTTGCAATTCTCTCTGCTTGGTCTGCATATAAACCATTGCTTCCCACAACATACGCACTAATTCTGCATCATCGGTTTCATCCAAGGGTACATCCTTCGATATCGGTGCATTTAAACGGAAAAATGGCACCCCGATGCTACTGCACCAAGCTCGAGCTCTTTCGACCACACGACCATCAGCTGCAGTTGCCTAAAATAAAAACATCCAAGTTGCAATTTATTTATAATTTAATCAAAATCAATAAAAATTACCTGATCGATTAACAAATTTGCTAAAGCTGACACTCCCATCGCCATTCTCGCTGCATCCCAAATACTTTCGGGCCTAAAAACATCTATTGTGTTCACAGAGACCGTCGGACACCGTCCAGTGCCGAGAGAAACTACACATTCGAGTTCCACGCACTTGTGTTCTTCACCCTACAAAATATAAAAACATAAATCATTAATAAAAAACACCAAATAAAACATACCGTAGCTCGCAACGCAGAATTATATTGATATATTTCCGTAATCGCATCTAAAGTTGGGTTATTTGCTATTAATCCACCATCGACAAATCTTCCGGATGCTCTAAAATACGTTGGCGCTGCACCGGAAGCTCGTGCTGCTCGCCAAATTAATTGATCTAATAAAATTTAAAAAAAAAAATTTAATAAAAATTTTAACTTTAAAATAATTACTTTTTTGCCTTCAGGTCGAGGTGGAGGTTGATATTCAGATTTATCATCAATTCCTAATATCGCAGACGGTGATGGATAATTGCGAAAAATGTGTAACTCGGCTGGATGTCTATCAGCTAATACTCCTGTAACTATAACCCTAAAAAGAAAAAAAATTTAACATAAAAAATTCAAATAAGAGTAAATAAATAAATTATTTACCTAGGAAATATTATATCAGACATTTTGGCTTCGGAGCCAAGTTCTTTCTGTAAAAATTGCTCTAATGGTTCCGATGGGTACGGTCTGTGTCCCATAAACACTTTGTCTTTTAATCTGAAGTAAAGTCGCTGCGCTTCTCTGACATTTTTACCTAAAATTTTACTAAGTTTAAATTAAGTGATCAGAAAAATTATTTTATTATTATTACCAGTAGCTAACGCTAGAGTCAAAATACCACCAGTACTGGTTCCGGAGATCCAGTCGAACAAACGCGTTATTGGTTTCCCAATTACTTCTTCAATGGCAACCAACATTTGGATCAAAACGAGTCCTCGAATGCCGCCTCCATCCAGACACAACAAACGACCCCGGCTCTTACTTCCGTTCGTTTCGTTGTCGTGACGTTTACGGGCTAATGCAGCGATCATTGTTGCACTCGCTAGAATTTCATCAAAAGCTGTGAAAAAAATTCAAAAGTAATTAAAATTTAATTTTCCAACTGAAAATTAAATTTACTGTTTGGAAATGTTTTCAATGGATTTTTCGACTCCAACGGTTGGCCGTAATAACCTCCATCCGGTTTGCAGCCATCGTTACACGAATTTGCTATTTCTGTGTTGCAGCGTTTAGCTCCTGGATTTAAATTAAATAAAAACATGAAAATAAAACTGTACAAATTTTTTATAACTATTAACCTACCAACAGAATTGAGAATAAACAACGCATTATCTTTCTGCGGTAACTTTGATATGGCAGCAAGATGTCGTGGACATTCGCCTTTGTTATTCAAAACATCGATGTTTCCTCCGAATACCAACATTGCTAATATAAGTGAAATATTTCCACCCTTTAAAAAAAACAGAAAAAAATTATTATTTTTAATAAACATTTTTCAAAACTCGTTTTTTACCATCACAGCTAAATGTAACGGCGTATCGTTATCTTCGTTCATCGCATTCACTTCAGCGCCTCGACACAACAGTGCCATGACGCACGGTAATCGTGCCCGAACAGTCATAACGTGTAACGCTGTTTCACCCTTGAAGTTCTTCGCTTCGATCAAACACCCAAGATTGACTAGAGCTTCAACTACCTATTAAAAAATAAATAAAATTATAATTTCTCTCAGTAAACAAATCATTCTAAAATCGACTAACCGCTCTACTTTTTGCCCAATGTAGCGGAGTTCCACCGTATTTCATGTCTTGTGCGTGCAACTGGTCGGGATACACGTCTATAATCTCTTTGGCACACCTAAATAAACTTTGTCATCATCATTTTCTGATTTGGAAACAACTAAATTACCTTGTACTCGACACTTGTAAAGCTGTATGAATGGGGTATTCATAAGTCCCAGTCACGTTAACATCTGCACCTGCAGACATCAACGCTTTAACACAGTCAGGTTTGTCGGCAACGCAAGCCAAGTGAAGCGGTGTGTGTCCATCTTTATTTCTGTGGTTTATGAGTTGTCCCGACTTGAGCGTAATATTCTGAAATATAAAAAAAAATGGTAATTATTATTAAATAATTTCAATTTTTCCTGTATTTTGGTTATACCTCATATTTACCTGTATCACGTCTTTATTTGTAACAGCTGCAGCGTGGACAGCCGTGTTTCCATTGATGTCCATTTTGTTCGTGTCCACATCGAGTGATAAAAGCATCTGAACGACTTTATACTGTTCGCCTCTCAGTGCAACGAGTAAAGCTGTTTCTCCAGTTTCCCAAGCGGTGTCATTAATTTGACTAAAGCAATAAAATTCATTATTTAGAATCACAATTTGACTTTTTAAACTAACTGCGAGAGTGATTCCTGCTTGAAACAGTCGACTAAACCCAAATGAGCAGCAACATGAACAGCTGACCATGTTGGATGCTCTTTCAAGAGATCACAAAATTTTTGCAACATGTCTTTCGTGCACAAATAGGAGCAACAAGCGAGTAAAGGCAGTAGAGCTTGTTTATAAATTACGAATTTTGATTCTACATCGATGATTGCTTCAGAACGAAATAAACTGAAAAAAAAAAAAAAATAAAATAAACAATTCTTCCACCAGATATCTCTTATCATACCTATAGGCCATACTCAGAGATGAATGATAATCCTTATGTAAGACTATATCATAGATACCGTCCAGGGGTCCATAAATAACTAATCCCTCTTCTCGGCAATGTACAGGTTGTCGAACATAGGTTTCTGTTTTTACTTCTTGCACTGTGTCAGTCGATACCCCATCACTTAAGGTCCTTAATAAAGATCCAGCAATGTTTCCAAGTACCGAGCCAAATAATTTCGCCATTCTACAAGTGGAATTTAAAAATTAATTAAAATGTTTTAATTAATAGTAAAACGCATTTGTTTACATTTGATATTTTGTCAGTTGAAGTTAAAATTTGTGTCGAGTTACGTGATTTATGAATCAGAATTTTTGGGATAATTTGTCATACACATTCGTGTTGTTGCATTAGAACTGTTAAAATAAATAAATGAATGAAAATTTGCGTTTGCGAACGAATGACGACGTTTTGTTGATGGTTATTTTCGAGTACTTACCGGTTCGAAGTGATTACATTTGTAAACTGTCGTGATTGCTAAGAATATATTTTATTTTGGTTTAATCTGGCACAGGTTTTAGATTCCGCTAACCACGGGAGAATGCTACGCAGCCATCATAAGTTACCCGGGACCGGGAGGCGGGAGCAGTTGGCCTGTAATGGCGCTTTTGCGTAGTTCTTGAATCCGCCACCAGGGAAACTAAACATCACTAATTTTTTTTTTCTTTTAACTATTACTAATTTGAGAAAATAATTTGCAATTAATATTGTAATTGTAATTTAATTATATATCCTAAATTTTTTTTTTTTTTTTATTTATATATTTTTTGTATTTAAAAAATCTTTGACTCCAGGTCCAGAATTCACACTCCCGTTATCCCATATCAGTGCTTTTACTGTTATTTAGCTGGTAGTATAATAATATATGTTACAGTATCAAACGAATTGTCACTTATAAATTTTTTATTTTTTTTTCTACAAACAATTGTGTGTGAGAAAAGAATCTAATATCAAATGGCACGTAATGTTTACGCAATTAATTACTTTCACTGCAAAACATCACATTCGAAAAATTAAAATTAAATAAATATAATATCTACACAAAGACTAGAAATTCATTACAAAACATAAAATTGATTAAAGGGCTCACCTCAATGAGAGGGACAACATGCTCATCGCCATCGAGATGATCTCGTTGCCCGTTGGCTTCTCCTCATGAACTCAAACTTCCACTGTCGCGTTTCAGCTGCGCCATAGAAAAGCCAATATCCCGCCCTCGCGATCTCGCTGACCAATGACGGCACCACGAATACATCTCAGGCTCTGCCATTGGCCATCAAAGCTAAAGCTTTAATAAACAAACTATAAATGCGACTTGTAAAAAGATGTGTGAAACTGTAAATGACAAAAAGCACAACTGCAATTTTCAATATACTTTATTAATTTCAAAAAAAAAAAAATATAACAAAAGTCTAATTGTTATCGTTAAAGAGAAGACCAACATCATCCTAAAAACAAAACAAAAAAACTCCATTAATCTAAGATTAAACTATAAATTTTATTACTACGCTTTACAAACCAGCATTTGATCTTTGTTGTCCACAAAATGTTCAGCGCTCATCAAATCTTCATTGTACGGGTGAAAGTTTTCTTCAAAAAGTTTAAAGCCAGCTTTCCTCTCTAACTCATCCAAGCTCACCCTGTATCTAGTAAAACTGCAGTTGCCAATGTTCTTATTGGGAATTAAATAACATCCCAAAGAAAATTTAGCTTGTTCTTGTTTTGGTCGACCGATTATAATTTTAAAAAAGTGAGTCGGAACTGCAACGTTATTGTTGCCAATTACTTCGTATTCCAGGAACATCTCGTCATCCCTGCAAGTTTACAGTTTAATAATTTCATTAATATTTAAATAGAAGAATGCAATTCAAAAATAAATTACGCAGGTGCAAAGATTGGACCCGTAAATACGTAGATATCTTTGTATTGGCTTGTTAAATAACGTACAAATGACTCCAAAGTGTGCCAAGTTTCAGATTGAAACAGTTCAAGAGCCTAACAAGAGAAAGAAAAACACTTAGTACACTATACTGCAATTTGGAGCGCTTTAAAATAGCACTTCTGGTTTGATCAAGGTCTTGAAATTTACTGGGCACCAAGTACAATTACACATTCTGATGTCTTTAAAATTTTAGAGCTTTAAGTTTACCGGAATTGCCATTTTAAATTGCTCCAAATTGAATACGGCAAGACAAAATTTTAGCTAAACAGTAATTCGGAGCGCATTAAAATTGCACTTCCGGTTGGGCAGTAAATTTGAAATTTTCTGAACACCAACTACATATCCATATCTCGGTGACCTAAACATTTCAGGGTTTTAATTACACCGGAAGTGCTATTTCATCCCGCTCGAAATTACACCATAATTTACCATTGGAGCCACGTTGTTAATATAACTACTGTGTGAAAAACACAATTCCGAATGTTCGTGATTCTCACCAGCAGCTAGAAATGCCTTTCGGTAACATTCGTTCTGATAATCAATAACAGTTGCCCGAAACACACCAGTGATTCTATTATCATTAAGTAAAAATTCTTCTTGACTAGCCCCAGCTTTCGGACGACAGCCTTTAAGTCCTTCGATCGTCAAATGCTCTGCAACCCAGTTGGGCAATTTGGTTCTATTATCGTACGATATTTCAAAGTCGTAATAATCAACCAACTGGTCCCGTTCCGGCATTCCGAATTTAGACAGATAAGTTAAAAGAGGAGATCTTTCCTGAGGCTGAAAAACATTTGATACATCAATTTTTGTGTCCGGTCGAGCGCGTTTGATGTGTTCACGCCCGTCGATTTCCGGATGCGGTAGCGGATGCTTTCGGGGCTCGGGCTCGGCGTTTACGGTAAACATATTTTTGCTCCATTTGTTCAAGGAGTTGCTGTTTAAACATCCGATCCCAGTCGCGAGAAGACAAACGTGTCGGAAATTGGCCATTATGTGATAATTTATGGTGAATTTAATCTAAATTAATTAAAAACTAGAAATTTGGACTCATCAATTCTAAATTCGTTTTGATTTTGTAACAATCCACTCATGCGAGTGAGAATATCGCGATTTGTCATTGTTGAGTCGGTTTGTTGTGTTGTGTAGAAATAAAATATTTATTTCAAAATTGATACAAGTGGTTCTCAAATTCTGAAATACTAGACGTCAAGCCCAACATTTCTCTAAAATATAAATAATTCAATCAATTAATAATAGAAAGTATATAGACTCCAAAACAATTCTTACCATTAATTCATTTCTTCGAAAATTAAAATTTGCTTCTTCCAACAGATCTTCGCAGATAAACAAACCATGGTTCTTTTTAAACAACCTAAACTTCGCCATTTCTTCCACCTCAGCCAATGAAACTCGAAATTTATTCAACGATTCTGCTTCTTTTGCAGTTATATCATTAGGCATTATAAAACATCCAATCGACAATTTGCCATTTTCCCTCAACCTCCCAATAATTATCTTGAAGAAATCTGTCGGAACAGCCACAAAATTCTTTCCAGATATTCGATACCATACGTAATTGTAATGGCAATCAATTTGACTCTCAGTCCTGTTCCGACAACATAAACATAAAAATTAACTCCTACATAATTAAAAAAAAAAATTGTTTACCGATTCTGAAATATGGGACCAGTGATAACGTAAACATCATCGTACATTGAGGTCAAGTACCGAGTAAAAAACTGCAAGTCCCACCAAATGGTACTGGCTTCCAAACATCGGTGCATTGGTGCGCAAGTGCTGAGCAACGCCGTGTGAATATTTCCGCCTTCTGAATCCCTATGATTGTTTGTATCGGCTAAATGCGCCACTTTGAAGTTAGTTCCTATATAATCTTGAGGAGTGGATCGAAATATCTCTTGAACTAAATCGTCTTCAACAATTAAACTTTCCTCTGAAAAGGGATGCACAGGAGTTCGCATTTTCTCGTATGTTAGATGTTCAGCGACCCAAGTTGGAATGCGATTTCGGTTGTCGTACATGACTTGAAAATCGTGACAGTCTATGAGTTCATCTCTATAAGGAATTCCGTACCGTCTGAATAATGTTTTGAGGTCGCTGTCTGGATACAGAGCCATCATATCACGTCTGCCTTGTGCTTTGATTTTGAAGTGATTTTCTTGTAATTTGTTTAATTGTGAGCCGTAGTAACAGCCAATTCCTGCTGTGATTAGGTACAAGCAACGACCAAATGACATTTTAACTTAGATTTAGGTAATTTTGAACTCTTGATTTGCTATGATTTGGTATGTAACAATAGTGAATTAATAATACTAAAAAGTATCACTAGATGGAAGTGCTGCAAATGCAAATGTAAAGCAGGAAAGCCTTTGAGCGGTTTATCTAACAAGTTTTATTAAAATTTTGAATTTACATTTTACATTATGTGGTTAATGGTTTTTTTATAGAACATGACCCAATCCAACATTGTTCTGTAAATAATAAATAAACAAACAGATCAATAATACACCACTAATTCCATACATTTAAATGTTTACCATGTATTCTTCGATTTTAAGTCGAAAATCCTGTATGTCTGGAAGATTTCTGAAATAAACGTAAACTTCTGGGTCTTTAAACAACTTAAACGCGACTTTCTTCTCGAGTTCTGGCAACGATATACGATATGCACTAAGTGGAGTACAGGCATCTGAAGCAGTACATGCGTCATTCTTCATCAAATAACATGCCATTTCAACACCACCCTCTTCTTTAACACAAATTACGATCTTAAAGAAAGAACTGGGAACTGCAACTTGACTGTCCCCGATCAGTTCGTAAGACATTACTGCTGTTGGCCTACAAATTAACACCAAAATGTTAGTAAATTCAAATCTGCAACAATAAACCTTTTACCTTGGCTGATAAACAGGACCGGTGAACACATAAACACTCTTATAACAGTGTGTTAAGTATCGAACGTAAGTCTCCAAGTCAGCCCAAGCAGATGACGTAAGTTCGTGCACCTATAAACTCAAATAATTTGCATAAATAAATAGTTAATTTTGCACAATTCACCTGTGGCGTAACAGTGGTAAATTTATACGAATCCTTGTGGCTTTTTGATGAATGTTGGTGATTTTTACCAGGTGCTAAACGTCCTTTTAAATACCCACTTCGTATAAAATCATCCAATTTAGCTTGAAACATGCGAGGAAGCGTTTCCGAATCCTCTTCGTGAAATTTATAGCTACTAGTTGTTGGTTTTATTTTGAGTTTATCGTAAGTCAAATGTTCCAGAACCCAGTTTGGGATTCGGTTTCTTTTGTCGTAGGAAACTTGAAAGTCATCGTATGATAAAATCGAGTCTCGTTTAGGGACTCCTTTACATTTGATATTGTTCATGCGTTGTTTGCGACCTTCTGCAGTTGGTGGACTCAAAATTTGTGCTTTAACTTTAAAAGCATTTCGTTGCCGTTCGTCTAAAAAGACTCCAACAGCGCAACCGATTCCTGCAGTAAAAAGATACAATACTCGAAAAGAAGACATCATATTTTAATTTTCTCATGGATTTTGTTGATTTCAGTTTATAATAATGTGATTAAATAACAATTTAAAATTTCTCGTGATTTGACATCATTTATTTCACTTAGATGTAATTTTTCACAATGTTATTATTGAAGACCTATTGTTAAATAGCATGACTCAAATTTGCCATTTCCTAGAAGAAATAAAAATAAAAATACCGAGGAAAAAAAATTGTAAGAATAATTTACCATAAATTCGGGCATATAACGTCTGAAATCATCCATTTCTGGTAACTTCTGAAACTGTTTATGGTAATTCTTATCTTCAAACAGCTGAAAACCCGCCATACTTTCTATAATTGACAAATCAACATGATACGCACTCAGAGGTGCATCTGGAACAACTCCATCAAATGGTATTAAAAAACACCCAAAAGCATAATTTTTTCCGGTACAAAATATTATTTTAAATAAATGCGTTGGAACGCCAATATGAGTTTCTCCAAATAAGTGATAAGAAATTAGACTTTTTGAAATTGCAGTGTCTTCTTTACCAGTGGTTTCTTTGACTTTCCTATTGTACAGATACAAACCAAAATAATTTAAAAAACAATGTAGGTCTTAGCAATCACTCACACTCTTACTTGGGCGAAAACAAAGTTCCTGTGTAAACATAAACATTGTCAAACATAAATGTCAAATATCTCGAATAAGCGCTCACATCGTAGATAAAATCAAAATCTGAATTTACTATCTAAGAATAAAATTGGATAAATCAAATAAAAAAAAATTTAATTAAAAATTTACCCTTGGAATAACACTTGCGTAAAAGAAAGTGTCTCTGTAAGCATGAGGTGAATTCAGATGATTCTTACCATCTGCTAATCGATATTGCCAATACCCACTTCTTAAGTAATCGGTATTTTGTGCTTGAAATAACTCATCGATTTTCTCGTGAGAGTAGAACCTAAATTTGCCTCTTATCGAGTCTGGCACTTTCTGTACACACAATTTTTTCTTGGTTAAATGTTCTAAAACCCAATTTGGTACTTTGTTTCGGCAATCGTAAGAAACTTGGAAATCTCTGAAGTTGAGTATCATGTCTCGGTCTGGTATTCCGTATTTCATGAAGATTTTAATTTGTTTTGATGCTCTGCCTTTGCAGTATAAACACTTACACCAGTGTTTTGGATGTTGTATTTCGATTGCATTGACTTTTAGAGGGTGCCATGATCCGTATAAAAATCCAAGACCCGCTAAGGCAACGTAAGAAATCCTCACGAACGACATACCGTTATGTAGTAACTTATTGATATTTCTTATAAAATTTATTGCTCAATTTTGAACATCATTAACATATTTATCAAAAATCATAATTTAGAATGCAACAAAAGGAATGATATAATTATTATTGAGTAATCTGGTGACAAAATTTAAAATACTTTTTAAAAAATTTTATTGTTGCGTAATAATTGTGCGCTATGTAAATTATATAACGTGGCCCAGTCCACCGTCTCTCTATACATTTTTTAAAATTATATTTCATAAACCTTTTATTTAATAAATTGATAAAACTCACCATATACTGAACCCTGTTGGTTCTAAAGTCTTTTATATCCGGTAATGGCTGCACGTTTTCGAGAAACTCTGCATCCCAGAAAAACTTAAAGCCAGTTTTTGTCTCAATGTCTGCTAAAGATCTTTGATAGACACTTAAAGGTCTTTGGCTCAAAGCATCGTAAGACGACATTAAGAAACAGCCAAGAGCACAACTACAGTCACATCTCGAGCGGTGTTTGGTGCAGAAAATTACTTTGTAAAAATGAGATGGCACTGCAACGTGATTTTCACCAATAAAACGATTAACTGAGTGCCATGTTTCAAGTGGAACATCGTCATCGCTCGTGTCACCAACGATTTTACAATCAATTTGTCTCAATTCTCTAAAATAATAATTTTCATTAATATGTACAGTTAGAATTAATTTCGTGTTTTACTTGTTCAAATATAATGTTCCAGTGAATACGAACACATTTTCGTAATACAACGTTAAATACCGTACGTAAGCATTCAGATCGTGCCAAATGGGAAAATCAAACTTCTAAGAAATAAAAATCAAATAGTAAAACACAAATAAGATACTATAAATAAAACTGACCTGTGGTGCAATGGTTACGTAATTAAAAGTCTGTTTGTAGCTTGTTTCTGAATTCAAGTGGTTTTTTCCGTCTATAAGACGACCTCTCCACAAACCACTGTTTCCGTAATCTCCATCTTTCGCACGGAATAATTCATTAATGTTTGCATCGTCATAAAATCTGGTTCCACCTCTTTTTCTCTGCTCCACTTTCGTAATGGTGAGGTTCTTTCGAGTCAGATGTTCCAAAACCCAATTTGGCACTTTCCTTTTTTGGTCGTACGACACTTGAAAATCTTTAAAGTTCAATATCGTATCTCGACGAGGTATGCCATATCGCGAAAAACGTGCCAAAAGCTCCGACTCCTTATTCGGACATGGATCTCTGGCACTTACTGTAAATGGGTTTCGATTCCATTTATTTAAATAAGAACCGTGTACGAGTCCGAGTCCAGTGGAAATGAGGAAAGCAATTCGTAAAGGAGTCATAACGAAATTTTTTTTTACGTATATTAAAATTCACTCCTCAATTTTGAATGTCAATAAATGTTAAGAGCTAAACTTGTATTATTGAATTGGAGGGCATCTGGTGTTAAAATATGAAGTGATGTAACAATTTAACCGGAAGTGTCACGTTTTTAATTAATAAAAATGAGTTTTAATGATCTATTAATGATCCATTAAAATGAATTCAAAGTTACAATAAAAGAATCATCTTGTTATAGAACCTGT
>JAQFZP010002823.1:0-12184 GCA_034695745.1 Geophilus truncorum | reverse complement strand
TTCATTAATCGTTGTCAGTGCATTGTTGCAGAAACTCAAGTTTTTCAGGTGGATTTATACTTATTGGACACACCTTACATGAAGATTGCTTTATAAAATGCATTAATTTCTACATGGAGATCAATTATTAACACCCGTGTATGGAAATAACCCTAACAGATGATAAAAACCGCTTTTATAACTTCCTTAAAAACCTAACCCCAAACTAGCACCGCATTTCCAAGTTATTAAACCATTAAAAAGAGATATTTAAAGACTTAACGAGAGGAAGTGATTTATTGCGAAAATGAATCTACTTATTGGAAACATTAATTTTATGTGTAGTAAAATTATTTTTTGACTATAAACAGTCATTCTCAATCTTTTGCCATCTAGAAATTGAATTGTACAACATACAGAAAGCTGCCCCTTGTAGCATGAATTGCCTGCACTGCTTCTGTTGATTTTGAATAAGAGCATTGCAGGCATTTCATGCTACAAGGGGCACTATACTGTATTTGCCAATATCATTCTGTTAATTAAAAAAAAAGCATTGCAAACATTTCTTGTTTATAAGAGCAGATCAATTTTATGATGCCATTCTACACCAACAGTTCTAAAGTTTTCTAGAGTGGTGACCCACCTTTTAAAAACAAAAGCTTTTGCAACCCACCTAGCGTTAATAAACATGGAGAAAAAAGGTATTTTTTATTTTTTTATTATAATAATTTTAGAACTACTATCTATTTAAAATTTGTTACTGACTTATTTAAGAAAAACTCATTCATTTCTTTTAATATAGATCGTCTGACAGCAACACTGAACAGTAATTGTACAAATTGCAAATTTGTTTACTGCAAAAAAGTTTCACTACCACCAGATATCAGCTGGTGATACATTGGTGAGTCGCAATCCACGACTTTAATGGCGGACAGGCAATTTGCGAATCAAAACTTTTGTGCTATGCTATCTTGCAGACAAAATCATTGAGGCAACACACTTCTGAACGCAAAATCGCCACATTTGCAGCCAATTACAGAATTGTGAATTGTGATGTTATAGTTGCAACACATTGTTGTTCACTGCAATTGGCAAAGCACGTTCACCAACAATCTTTAAAAATCGCGTCAATAAAGTACCTGATGTCTGTTCGATGCAAATAGGAAGTGACGTCACAAATTTGATCGCGAGATGCCTCTGCAACACACCATGAAAAACACTGTTGTAAACAATTTCTAAATGACAAAAGACAACGAACTGCTTTTTGCAAAGTATTAGGTAAACATAACAAGCCAAAAAATTATATTCTACTAACTTGTAAATTAACATTAGTAATGACTAAATTTACTTTTAATAATAAAACCTTTCACCTATAAAGCACGTTTATCACTGTAAATCCTCACGATAACAAGTAAAACATTTTTTCCTTAAAAAAAAAAAAAAAAAAAAAACTCAGGGTGTGGCTGACGGGCGAGCTTGATTAATTCCCTCCCTCGCAATTTTGAATCTTGAGAGGATTTATTCGTGTGTGCACAGCCCAAACTGCAGCCCTCGTTCTGCCCTTTAAAGACAACATAAAACAAAGGTTTAAAACATTTGAACTCGCGCAACATAATTTACAATAGAAATTCGCCTTCCCTTCGTCCTCTCCTTCCATTAACAGGGTGTGTGCGGATACCGAAGCAAACCTCGCGAAAAAGGATCGCAGGCCAACATTCGAGTAAATCTCAATCTGCTAGATATTGTGAAACAGAGATGGGAAGCCCAAGAACGCGCACAACACACACACTAACTTTTGAACCCATCGATTCTGTCTACATCAAACAGCCAGAGTTAATGGAAGCTCTGAGGGGGATCCTGTTCTCGGCTTTCATTTCACTCCTAGTTTACCGCTCGCCATGTTCCGAATTACCATCATGTAGTGGGACAATGTACTCGTACACTGTGAATTGAATCGAGATCAACAATTTCGTATGTGTGTGCAGCGTGTGTGTGGCGAAACTTGCGTCGTAAATTTGCGTTGCTACAAAGGCCCAAGTGCGCATTGAAAAATACGTCGTTTTAAAGCGTAAACTCCAGTTTGCATCGTTTGCTTAATAAGGAGAGGAGTTTGTGCTGGATTTTCGATTCCCCGGGGTTGGAAAAGTCTTTTTTCTTGTAGAGGAAGTGACTATTGTCGTGTTGTTGGAAAGCCCAACTTTGGGTTCTTCCAGTCTTGCACTAATTGGATGCACTTTAAGGCTGCTGTTTGTTGATTTTGATTTTAAAATTGGTTACTATTTTCTTCATATTTGTTTTAAAGTGTATAGGTGTGAAAGTGTGCGGGGGAAACGATTTCCGATGTAAAAATCCGTTATAAAATATAAAAAAGAGTTAACCCTAGCTTAATTTTGTTAACGGAAATTGATTCCGGACACTAAATTATGTCTAGAAACGTTATATTTTAAATAAATTTAAGAAAGTATTATATTTGCATAAGTAATGACAATTGTCGCACAGAAAAGCCCAACTTTGAGTGCACTTTACGGCTGCTATTTGTTTACTTTTATTTCACAAATAACAACTATTGTGTTACTAGTACTGTGTTTTACAACTTACATACGTCTAAAATTGTACATAGAATCGATTCCTGATAGCATAATTAAGCTACATTTAGCTGTTTGTAAGATAAAAGCAAAATAATGTTCAAAAATAATGTTTTTCGTTAAAATATTAACTCTAACTTAATTTTGTTACCGGAAATCGATTTCGAGCACTAAATTACATCTAGAATCCTTATATTTTAAGTAATCTTTCCCGTAAAAATAAATGCGGTTTTCAAATTCAATTTATTGGGGCATTTTCAATTTACAATAAATAACGAAAAAACATTAAATTGTTTTTTGTTATTATTTTGTCTCATTTTGCTCGATAATGAACGTATCAATTTAAATTGAGTTCCATATTAAACGAGGTAGTTATTTTACGTAGAAGCGGTATGTGGGTAAAGTAATGACAAACTACGCGAAGCATATTAACTTTAATTGGTCCTCATTTGCAAGTTCGGTTCCTATTGAATCCTATAATTCATTTCCATTTTAATGATCCCAGGTGTTCGGTCGGAAAGCAACATTTTTTCTCTCTCTATTAATTTGTTTTTATTTTCATCCCAACTTCAAAAAAAAAAAAAAATTAAAAATTAAAAAATGCAAATTAACATCAATAAAAACATATTTACATACAAAATTCATAATTTCAACAGGAAGTGATTAAAAATGACATTTCCGGTTTTTGTCCACTTAAAAACCACATGACATTGTACTTGAAATAAGATATCAAAAATATTTCACTGACCGGAAATGCTAAATAAAACCGCTAACATCAATTTAAAATACAAACAGCGTCTTAAAACCAAACCACGTAAACTTTAAATAAGAAATCATTTAATTCTCAACCATGTGGTCAAGCAAGCAGTTTGATGAACCAGATGGAATACCTTTAGTCAATACGAGGCGGGAGATTGCAGTTGATACGTGTGCGGTTTTGAATCTGCCAATTTGGCTGAGATTCTGCTCAACATTCTAGGAGTGTGTGTTATGTGAGAGAGAAAGTCGGGTTAAAACGATGTAAAAATTATGTTTTCAATCACGAATTCAATCAATAAGAATTTCATTTCAACGCACTCGACGCTCAAATTGAGTGGGAAAAATAACATCTGGCGCGTAATTTTATTTTTCATTTTTCCCAGCGTAAATTCAAACTCGATAAATAAGAAACACGCAAAATTCATGACAGACCGTTTGTTAACACGTCGCAGTCGACAGTTATATGGCTGCCATTTCGTACTCAATATCAAAGAGAAACAAAAGTGGAATAAAATTGCATCTCGCCGAAATATCCGCGCTTGCGGCAAGTGATTGAAAGACCATTACGGAAAATTGCTTCTGTCAGTCCTCCGTTTCATATGGAAGCATCACGAGAGCGTTTTTTTCCCGCGCTTTATAAAAAAAATGGTAATTTTTGATTCAGAAAGTAGTGAAAAAAAAAATGGAAAAAAAAAAAAAAAAGTTTGAAATCATCTTATCGATTGGTTCGGGGTTTCTTTCGTCTTTCGTCGGGTTCCATGTTTGGAGCATACATGTGATGTACTATAAAACTGCAAAGTGGCATTTGAAAGGGATCACGAGGGCAAACAACTAAATCTCTACTCTCGACATGAGAGAATGGTAATACATTTCGAATCCATTGATTTTTCCACTCTGGGAGGTTGCAGTTAATAGAAACAGAGTGAACTATCCTCTTGCGAGACTCGCAATCCGAAAGAGGGACTTGCACCTTGGCTATCTCTCTCCCCCTAAAACATTGATGAGTTGGCACCACTTCTTCTCGCGGACAGTTAGTGACCGAGCCAGCTTAATGACTGACCTCGAGCTTTGGGGAGGGTCATCTTACTGACGCCAGAGTCTCAGACCCCTTTTTCGAAAAAAACATTGAATTAAGTCTTTCACTTTGAGTAATTAAAATCTTTTAGCAACTTTTTTCTTCTTAACTTTGGTTAAGCAACTTGACTTCTGATAGAGTATACTGTACAGTAAGTAAAATGCAAAGTAAGTCATGTTTTTTCAAGTAAATATACACTTTCTTGTTAGCGTTTTGAATTTCAGTAGACATTTGTTGAATTTTTATAGGATTTCAAATTTTTATACAGTTTTCAGTAGGTAAGACATATGCTATGCACTCTAAAAATAGAGAAGTGATAAGATACGGTACTTTTTTCTTGTCTCATGTAGCTATCTTTTAGGAATATGATGTACCTACTGTTAAAAATGCATTATTTTACTTATGTAGTTGTATCTCATTGACATTTCAATAATAATCAAAGTTTAAAATGCAAACAACTTCCTTGGGCTAAGCTCAAAGTTGCAATAAAAAAGTGATATTTCCCACATCAAATTCCAACCTACAAGTAGGTAAAAATAATAAACATTCATAAAGCATCAAACTACTTGACAATGTCGAAGTTTGTAAAACTTTACATTTTAACCACCTCTGCTGAAAGGCAGATTGATCTTTAGGAGTGGAAATTACCTTTGAAGAAATAACTATCATCTATCTTGTCCAAAAAAGAGTATGTTGTTCACTTTTGCATCTAATTTACATTTACTTTAAAGTGTAGTTCCTAGACTACAGTTTTTACAAATTTATGTAAAATATTATAAATACGTAAAGTCATAATTTATAGATTCTTATAGAATGCTATTTAATGCAGTAGGCTAATTCTTGTAAATAACTATAAACAATTTCCTATAGAAAAATAATTACCAATTTAAAGAAATTACCATTGACTGGTATATATTATAGAATTTTTTTCTTTAAAATCTTATACTGTAATTCTTTTCATAAATGATAATAGAGTTTAATACAGTTTCTAGTTTAATTTTTATGAAATTTTTGTCATATTCAAAAAACAATTTAAAAGATATTATTAAAAATAAATGGAACAGTTCATATTCCTTTTAGATTTAAATATAAGATTATTATGAAATCAATTGCAAAGTACATTTTAAGTGCTATGATTGTTTTATAAGTAGTGTAATTTACTTTAAAATTTATATTATTTTATAATTTTAATCATAAATTCCACTTCATGATTGCTTTATGATTAAATGTCAAAACAAGTTAAAAACACACAAAAAAATGAAAAAAAAAATCAATCGTCATCATGATAATAAAATTCATTTCATGATCAAATTATAATCAAATGTCATTAACTAACAAAAGTACATCAAAATCAATAAAAAATAATAAAACATAAAACATAACCAAAAAAACAATCAAGTGAGCAAAAGTGACCACTCATCACAATTTCAAATTCTATTTCATAATAAATTTATAATAACCTGTCAAAAAGTAAGAAAATCAAGTCAAAATCAATAAAAATTACCAAACATTTTCACCACATTTTGATCAAATGTCAAAAAAGTCAAAAATCAGACCAATTTCACAAAAACTAAATTTAGAAGTCTATAATTTTTATTTCCAACAACACAACATCGCTTCAACATTGACATAAACCAACCATTAACCAATTCCCCATATCCATCCATTTTAGTCAATATTCCTCCAAACTCACACACATTAAAAACCATCCACTAAATTCCCCAACTTCTGTCTTATTTCTTTTTATTTTTTTAATAACTTCACAAAACAAAGATTAGAAACATGTTTACAAAACCAAGATGGGATAAACGAGCGTTAAAGTTAATAAGCAACGACCATTGCAGTTATCTAATTACTCTGCAGAAAGAGAAATTAATGCAGCATAAAACAACAGCAATGTGAGTAAGTATACAACTAAGAGGCAAATTCAATTATTGCTTTATGGAAATTAAAACTTGTCTCAAGTCTTACAACTTACACTTAATGATGTCAACAGGGCACAAAATAAAAGATCACATGTTATCTCTTAAATAAATAAATAAATAAATACAAAAAGCAGTGTTGTCACTTCTTAGATGTAAACACTATTAAACTACCATCAAGAATGTGCTTTATGTATCTTGGCACCATTTAGGTGTAAGTCAGAACTATTAAAGGTGAATTAGCACCTGTAAGATGTCATTTGATTCCAATAGGGCAGTAAATGGAAGCCAGACACTGACAATTTCACACCTTTCTCTGGTAATGGTGAGAGGGAATAAAGGTCAATTAATTGTCTTCTGTTTTTCCTCTTTCTTCTCCTTCTTCTCCTTGTGGAGAAGATTTTCAGTAGTTGTAAAATCCAATAATTCAGTGTAATTAGGGTCTTGTGGCTTCAACTGTTTGAATGGCACTGCCCTTAATTCCACTATCAGCCATCAAGAAAAAAAAGATGAATAAAAGCTCTGGTATTTGTAATTTGAACCTCAGGCGTCAGTTTTTTTTTACTCTCAGCTTTAATTCAGTTTTTGTACTGAGTTTAGTTTTTTTTTTATAAAGTTACAGACAAAACTGCTTTTTAGATTTTTCTAGATATTTTAACGGTCAAGTACATTTAATTGACTTATTAAAAATGAATTTATTTATCATAAATATTCATTTAATAATATAAGATACTTTATGTAAAACATTGCAAAAAGCAGTTCAATTGTATGTCGATTGGAAATTGCCTTGAGTGATGTCACCAAATATAGCTGCCTCTTGTACGTAGCATGAATGCCTGCAATGCTTTCATTCAAAATCAACAAATGCATTATAAGTAGTTCATACAACAACAAACAGCTAAGAATTTAGAAACTGTCTAGAATAACAATATAAAATCTAGCTGCCCTTTGTAGCATGAAATGCCTGCAATGCTTCCATTCAAGATCAACAGATGCATTGCACGCAATTCATGCTACAAGGGGCAGCTTTCACTGTTTTCAGCAGTGAGTTTATCTTTATGTTAACAGATTAACACAAAAATTATTTTTATATAATAAATTAAATAGTGATGAGTAGATTTATTTTCAACAATAAACAATATCAGTTTAATTTACCTTACGGTACCTTAATACCACCAAAACATTTAAAAACTATATTTTTAAGTTGTCCACAAAACACAGAAAAAATTTCACTTATTATCCAACCTTGAACTATTTCTATATTTAATAATAAAAACCATTTTCCACCATTTTTATTTGATATTTTTTTTCTGATCAGAAAAGCAGTAAATTCTTACTTTCTGATGCTCTATTTATGAAGTGCACTGAATCAATACAGCTCTGCGGGATTATTGGGATAGCAACATCTACTATAAGCAACCATGGCAAGCCAAGTAAAGTATAATGCTTGAAAAATTCATTAGGAAATGATACCTCTTTCCCAGTGTGCATAATTAACAAAACTAATAAGATGACTGCTGAAAATTTAAATCTCAACAAGACATAAATAGCAGGCTTTAGGGTGCTTTGCCTTAAAACTTCTAATTACCTTTTTGTGGGCAAATAACAAATTGGAGAGAAAAAAATTTGCCAATTTTAATCCCCTTTATGAAGCCAATTAAATAAATGCCAATTTAAAGCTGCTTTGAATGCAACTGCTTAATTTCAATTTAAAAAAAAACTTCTAGTGAGATAAGCTGCGTAAAACCGAAATAATTACAATATTTATGCGCCAAAAGCTCAATTTTCATCTTTACATTGCAGGCAAGCGAGACTGTCAACTTTATAGAGAGGAAAACGCCATTTCAGGTCAACAAATCTGCATTTTGCCTCGCTCTAACACGGCAAAAACAAGTAAAATTTTCTCTTTACGAAGCCAATAAAAGCGGATATAAAACTCAAGATACATTGTACCCGAATGAGCACGTAAAAATGTCTTCGCAGAGACAGAAAATCAATCGAAGGAGACGGAATTAGGAATTAACCGTTCATGTAAATGCTTGTTAATTCATTAATGGGTGGGGGAAAGATTTTGCGTTGTCAGTTGGACGTGTGTTTAAAGTGACGTTTTCGATTTTTTATTAAAAATCATCGGTTGAAAAAAATTGCATTTCTCATGTCGTTAGAGATGATTAAGATCGCGGTAAATTTTATTGAAATTATAAATGGGTTAAATTTAGATCTGGGTTTGATTTAATTACGTATGATATCGTATGTTCTTAATACCGCCGCCATCAACTCTGGTTGAGCAGTTAAGCTTACAGTATTATCTCGTTAACCCACACAAGACGGTGAAAATGAGAAAACGGGAGAATTGTTTGAATTTAAAATGAAGTTCGTGGTGTTGGCTTAAAGAAAGATGAAATTTTAAGGTATTTTAAAATCAATTTTTAATAAAAATTTAAGATTTTGCATAGAACCCGCAGTTTTGCTACGAAATGAATTTATTTTAAGATTCTTGCAGAAGTATCATGTTTTAAAATAAATTTTATCATCTTATATCAAATTTCATCAGTTTTAATTAATTTTTTTTAAATATTTCATCACTTTTTATATATATATATATATATATTTTTACTAATTAGGTACCTACTGTATTTTTTAAATAAAAGTACCATTTTACATCAAGTTCCGCCATTTTTCTGTAATTAAATAAAGTAATTTTGCTTTTAAAATATTGGAAATTTTACACTTTTAAATGCATTTTTTTTATGAAATTTCGTTATTTTATATCAAATCCACCATTTTCAAGAAAATGTTTTTAGATATTTTATCAGTTTTTATCAATATTTTTACCAATACCTTATTTTATCATAAAATTTCCTGTTTTACAACAACTTCCATCAATTTTTTTCCGAAATTTTCTCATTTCATCACTTTTCATCAAATATTCAATTACAACTACAACTATTTACCATTACTTAATAAAATTACAATAATACAAACAAAAATCAAGAATAAAAATTCTAAACCTCCACCTTATTCCAACCTTATAATTATTTACTACTTATTAAAACAACTACCGTAACTTACCTAATAAACTTAATTCAAACCGGTGATTTAAAATTTTAAAATCTAATCACCCAAAATAAGTGCCTTATTAAAAACACATCCTCTTCCGAATCGAAATTCCCCATAAACAGGCAATTAAGCCTTCTTTTTACACAGCACAAAAGACGATTAAGCCTTTTTAATATGCAACAAAGCTCTTCGATCCAGAATCTCCATCTTATTACATGACAATTTGCAAGACTCCACCATTTTAAAACATCACAAAAATCACCCAACAACTTCCTGTTCCCCAACCACTGACAGAAACTGTCAAATAATTATTTAAGCAGCGAAAAACCTCCAGATAAATGTCTTTTGCTCTGTTTGTCTTTGCAAAAACTTCTTACTTCAAATGTCAAATTTCATCCATCACAAAAAAAAATTCTCTAAAAGCCAGAAACACAACAAGAAAAGAATAAAAGGTAATAAAAGGAAAACAAACTCCAAGGTTTAATATGATTTTCTCTATGTACCTTAAAATACTCAACTTTTCCTTCATTCTTCTAATACTAACAACAACTTTGCTCTAACTTTAAGTTAGGCTTAAGGCTGTATCTTTTTGCTTAGCATAGTATTTAAGGTTTGGGAAATACAGAAGAAGAAAAAAATCAAATTCTTTCGCAATGTTCCTAGTTGCCGGAGGGAGATTGTGAGATTGCTTGGCTTTCATGAAGCTTATTTGCAACTCAATAACAGCCGAGAAACTACCCAGAATCCCTAAATGAAAGGAAGAAAGCCTAAGGGCAAGACCTAAATTTAACTGAAAACACCAAAGAAATATTTAAGGAGAGACCGTGAAGAAAAAAAAGAGAAAAAGGTGTTAAGTGGTAAAGTGCTGCTTCAATTACGACGCCAACGAAAGGTAAATAGTGCTAATAAACACTTTTAATCAACGTAATGAATCGTTTAATTTTACTTTATTTACTTTGAATTATAAATGGCGCTCCGAGGGAATTGTTTGATGCAGAAAAATGAAGTTTTTATGGTGTTTCGCAGAGAAGTCTAACCAGAGATCAAAAGTGAGTGAAATTTATTGTATTAGGCCTACTTTTTTTTGTAGTTAGTTGAGTACTAAGTTAAGAAATAGTGTATTATAAGAGTGACCGGAAGTATAGTTTAAAATTCTACAAAATACAATCTGGGGATAAAATTCACTTCTAATTAAAAATAGTTTGTCACTAAGTGGTATTTGTAGAATTTTTAAAGAAACCTGTGCACAACCGGTTACTATTTTAATATAAAGTCTTGTTTACATTGACGCGATGCAACTCACGAGGGAAATTGTTGCACCAATTCGCGTACGATGGTCGCGTTTACATTGCCGCAAACCTCGTGTATCTGTGATGCGAACGAAATGTCGATTTCTCTCTATTTTCTCTTCTTAAGTTTTCTTTCTACCTTTTAATTTATGTTGTTAATGAGTTGTGGGTCACTAGATTAAACAGTGTGGCTGTTTTTTTGACAAGTATGACTGTGCAATTTTAGTTTTGCTGGATAGTTGCCTGTGATTGACTGAAAAGCACGTAAAGTGTCACGTGACCCACGCGAAGCAGAGTCACAACTGAAAAATTTCAGCTTGTGATTTTCGCTTCGAAAATCATCGCAAGGAAATTTGCATAAAATTTGCGTGAACGCAAATTCGAGTCATTATTGTAAAACAGGCCTTAAGGCATGATTTCCTGATTGGATGCTCAAACTATTTTTACGCATATGATGATACTGTATAAAGGAAAGATTGAGTTTCATTCATCATTGATCTCTAGTTAAGACTTTAAACACTGTTATAGAAGAAGCAATGATTGCTTCTTAAGCTAGGTAGAAAACAAAACATAAATTCTTGCTCAAAACAATAAGGGGAATCAGATGCCTAAAAAGGCGGTTATATACCGTACGCCTTACATACTGCGCTTTACTGATTCCCCGAATGTATAAACTCGAAACGTGCATTGTCACTAAAATGTACCCCATGCAGAGCCTGCGCAGGCGCATTGTGACGTGTTGTTGTTGTTGACGAGATGCACATTTTTTCTCCGAGCGTCGTCACACTAAGCTGTTAAGTGTGATTTAAGCTGCTTTTAGTGCAAATTAGTGTATCGGTATCTGAATAAAACAATTTTAAAAACATTTGACAGGACTTAAATGAAAAATTAGTTACAAATCCCATAAATATCGTCGACGGCATTTGAGTTTGTTCGACCCCCCCCCCGCCCCAAACGTAACCGTATAAGTTATACGGTATAACGTATCAAAATTATATCCTGTACTATTATCCTTATCCACAGCAACCAATCAGACAAGTTTTAGAAAAATATGAATGTGATTACACACTTCTCTCTCTCTCTTCTCAGCAAACATATCTTCTACTTGTGGCATTTTTTTCTTTTTATTTTGCAAATGTAGCTTGCAGTTACGTTACACTGCCGAATTTTGTCTAAAATACGTCGTTTCTTGGAAGTAACAATAACTTCAAGTGTTAATGTTAATACAATTGTAAACTCAGCTTTAAGTAAGTAGCAAAAATCTACTCTACTAGGTGCATTATACAAAAGAATTTAACATTTACACTCCAAAAATGTTTATTATTGTTTTTTTGTGTAACTACACAACATCATAAAGCCACAAATGTTTGAAAAATAACTCATTTCAAAATTGTAAAGAAAGAGAAACAGGAAATAATTTAAATAACAAAAATCTGTAATGACCGTGGCACACTAGGCGCGATTCGCGTCGCAAAGGCATCGCGCGATCGAAAATATGACGTCATTTCCGATTCG
>JAQFZP010002822.1:0-12193 GCA_034695745.1 Geophilus truncorum | reverse complement strand
ACATCCTGTTTTGGTTTGCATGACGTCACTCGATTAAATCATTCGGGTTCATTGGTTTGTTTCTGCTTTTCGTGTCATTTTTGTTTACCGTATATCGTTTGAAAAAACACTTTTAGTTTGCCGGAAAGGTAAGAAATTTACTCAAGTTTACTGTAGTAACACGTTTTAGTCGCATTTTACTGGTTTTCGGGTCACTTTCAGCTGTTTATTTAAGTAAAGGTGTGGCAAGTTCTCTTATCATCAGTTAGGAATATTTTCGCACAATGGGGGCATTTAGAAATTAAAATAGAATATTATTGACGATGGAATAAATAAAATGTAAGTACTCCGTTAATCGTTTTCACTCTTTTTTTAAGGATTTTATTATGTTAACTTCGGAGCCTCATATGCCGCCATCAGTGGCTTTAAAATGGGATCCCAAAAATTTGGAGATAAGAACCCGATCGGTCGAAAAAACACTGGAACCATTGGTTATACAAGTACAATACTTTACATTACTTGGTGTGAAGAATTATTATCATCAAATAACGTTTTATTTAAATGTTTTTTAGGTTACCACTTTGGTAAACACCAAAGGTCCGTCGAAAAAAAAGAAGGGAAGGTCGAAAAGAGCGCACGTATTGGTGGCAGCCGTCGAAAAAGCAACTGAGAATTTTATTGAAAAAGGCGAACAAATTGCGTACGAAAATCCCGACATCAAGCAGGAAATGTTGTCTGCTGTTGATGAAGTCCGAAAAACTGGTAAGTTATTAATTATTGTTAAAAATATCAGAAATTTATTGTATTATTTTTGAAATTAGGTGAAGCTATGAGCGTTGCCGCTCGTGAGTTTGCTGACGATCCGTGCTCGTCATTGAAACGAGGCAACATGGTTCGTGCCGCACGCAATTTGTTGTCGGCTGTCACTCGTCTACTCATTTTGGCCGATATGGTTGATGTTCATTTGTTACTAAAATCGCTTCAAGTGGTTCGTCATATTATGATTCTTTGATTTCAATGAATTGATTAATTTACTGGATATCTCTCTAGGTGGAGGATGATCTTGAGAAAGTAAAGAATGCTTCAAGTCAGTCGGAACTGCTTGATTCCTTCAAACAGTTTGGCAGAAATGCTGTAGAATTGATTCAGCAAGCCGCTAAACGACAGGCTGTAAATTCACGTTTTTTTTTTAATTTTTATTTGCCAAGTTACACACAATTGTCCCTTTGCAGGAATTGAAAGATCCTCGTCTTCGTGATGATTTGGCAGCTGCACGTGCTGTTCTGAAAAAACACAGCATGATGCTTTTGACTGCATCAAAGGTATGAAAACATAAATAAATGATTGTGCGTAAATATTTATCGTAATGCGTTTTAAACGATTTGATTTAAACAGGCATATGTTCGCCATCCGGAATTAGCAGCTGCAAAGGCTAATCGCGATTATGTCTACAAGCAAGTGTGTGAAGCTGTCAACACGATTTCTGATGTAGCTCAAGGCAAACCTTCCAATGGAGTACTTACTCCTGCGCCTTACGACGGGCCAGGGGAACTTGCTGCAGCACTTGACGATTTTGACGTAATTAACACAAATTAGAAAAACTTTATGTGAGCTAAAAAAAAATTTAATGTTTAGGAACGAATAATAATGGATCCCTTAACCTACAACGAAGTACGAACTCGACCGTCACTAGAAGAGCGGCTTGAAAGCATTATTAGTGGAGCCGCTCTAATGGCGGATTCTTCGTGTACCCGTGACGAGCGCCGAGAACGAATTGTGGCGGAGTGCAATGCTGTGCGACAAGCATTGCAAGATTTGCTTTCCGAATACATGGCTAATGTTAGTAGTTATTTTATTTTTTTTAAATGAATTTTACTTAATGATTCGATTTCTAGGTCGGCAAGAAAGAACTAACCGAATCGCTGGACAAAGCTATCGAACACATGTGCCGTAAAACGCGAGATCTGCGACGTCAATTGAGAAAAGCGGTTGTTGACCACGTGTCGGATTCTTTCTTGGAAACAAACGTTCCACTTCTTGTTCTTATCGAGGCTGCTAAGGCTGGCAATGAAAAGGAGGTGGAAGAATATGCCCAAGTGTTTACGGAACACGCCAATAAACTAGTAGAGGTACATCAATTGTAAATTTCTGTTATTGCATGATGATTATAAATGACACTTGTTTAATTTTAGGTGGCTAATTTGGCATGTTCAATGTCGAGTAACGAGGATGGTGTTAAGATGGTGCGTTATGCGGCAGCTCAGATTGAAATTTTGTGTCCACAGGTATTTAAAAGTATAAATTTTAAATTTTAAGAATTTTGCAATTAAATTTTTAATTTTTATAGGTGATAAATGCTGCTCGTATTCTGGCCGCTCGCCCTCGATCGAAAGTCGCCCAAGAAAATATGGAGGTCTTCAAAGAGGCTTGGGAGAACCAAGTTCGTATTCTTACTGAAGCCGTGGATGATATAACTACAATCGACGACTTTTTGGCTGTCTCTGGTAAATAAATTTGAATTTTTTATTTATTTATTAATTAATTGAAATAAATTCAAATTATTTTCAGAATCGCACATTTTGGAAGACGTGAACAAGTGCGTATTGGCGCTTCAAGAAGGTGATGCAGACACACTCGATCGGACAGCAGGAGCGATTAGAGGACGCTCTGCTCGTGTCTGCAATGTTGTTACTGCTGAAATGGATAACTACGAGCCGGGGATTTATACAGAGAGAGTTCTGGAAGCTGTTGCAGTTCTGCGTGACCAGGGTTAAAGAAAAATATACATTTGGTTGTAATATTTTGGTTACAAATTTTTTTATTTTTTTCTAGTTATGCCCAACTTTGCCCAACGTGTTGAAATTGCTGTAGACGCTCTGAGCACTAGTCCGGCAAAAGACGTTGACGAAAATGAGTTTATCGATGCTTCCCGATTGGTATATGATGGCGTGCGTGAAATACGTCGTGCCGTTTTGCTGAACAGGGTAATTTCTGAATTTAAATCTATTATTTACAACGATAAGTTTAATTCAAAGTATACGACGATTTGTCAAATTTTGTTTCTCACAACTTTGGTCATAACTTCTTCAGACCGAGGATGAATTAGATCCTGAGGAAATAATGATGGTTGATGAAAACACCACGGTTGAAACTCGAAGTAAATGTAAGGCAATCTGATGAATTGATATTTGCCTGCAATGCTTGTTTGTAGCTTGACTGAATGGGGTTTTTCTGAAATTGTACTTTTAGTTAGTGTTTGGATTGAATTTTTTTTTGTCATTGAATGATTCATTTATCTCTAGTTTTGAATGTTTGCTTAAAATCCCGCTTTTTTTTTTTTTTTTTTTTTTTTTGCTTATTTTTGTTGAGTGTAGACTGCAGAAGAATTGGATTCTGAAACTGAAATTGAGTATGAAGATAATACGTATGATACTCGAAGCAAATGTAAGCTTGTGTTCCTTTCCTTGTTGAATAATGTGGTGGGGCATTTATTTTGCATTTTTCTTCATTTCTCTGCATGCTAAAGTTTTTCTTTCGTGAGCTTAAAGCAAAGCATTATTTGCGATTTCATACATTTTTTTCAAAAATAGCGAGTGTCCATACCGAGCATGATGAATATCCAGACATCACTGGCATCAACAACACTCGTGTAAGTAACATCAATTTAAAAAATAAATTAAATTTGAAATAAATTTAATGTTCGATTAAAATTTCAGGATGCCATGCGGTTTATGGCTAAAGAGGATAAGGAGAAAATTGCGCAACAAGTTGAAATATTCAGATCGGAAAAGAATAAATTCGATCGTGAAGTTGCGAAATGGGATGACACCGGAAACGATATTATTGTCCTGGCAAAACATATGTGCATGATTATGATGGAGATGACTGATTTTACCCGGTAAAAGTTTTCTTTAATGTATTCATTAAAATATTAATTAATTGAAAAACAAAAAACATTTTAGTGGTCGTGGTCCATTGAAGACGACCATGGACGTCATCAACGCAGCTAAAAAGATTTCGGAAGCTGGTACGAAATTGGATAAGCTGGCAAGGCAGATTGCTGACCAGGTAATTGATAAATACGGCAGGTTTGAATTACGTTCCCGAGTAACTTTATTGTTTTTGTATATAGTGCCCCGAATCCAGCACTAAGAAAGACCTTTTGGCTTACCTTCAAAGAATAGCTTTGTATTGCCATCAACTCAACATCACCAGTAAAGTTAAGGCTGATGTGCAGAATATTAGTGGAGAATTGGTGGTGTCTGGGGTAATTTTTAAAACTTACTCACTTGATTTGATGTTACTCATTAAATGTGGTTAAATTTGCAGCTTGATAGCGCTACTTCTTTGATCCAAGCAGCTAAAAATTTGATGAACGCTGTTGTTTTGACAGTAAAAGCGTCGTATGTTGCTTCAACCAAAGTAATTTTAAAATACCTGACTTTTGATATTTGTGATATATTTTTAACAAAATTATTTTATATTATAGTATCCCAGAAGTGGACTCGTTAGTGTAAGTGTAAGAAATCTCATTTGTGTTAAGCATTTTTCTTGTTTCTTAATTTCTCTTAATCCAATAGTCGCCTATTGTCGTTTGGAAAATGAAAGCTCCTGAAAAGAAACCACTTGTTCGACGCGAAAAGCCCGAAGAGGTTCGCGCTAAAGTCCGCAAGGGTTCTCAGAAGAAACACATTACTCCGATCAAGGCTCTAAGCGAATTCCAAAGCCCTGCGGACAACGTGTGAGAATGAGGTTCATAAATTGGACGTAAAATGTAACCAGTGGTTTCTGTGTTTGATAAGAACCGTTTAATTCTAGACGTAGATTATATATGCCGCAGGCTTCTTTATAGTAGTTGTTAAGATACAATAATTACTAATTCTTATTCATAACATTATAACATTTTACGTCTATAAAATTTTACTGTTATAAAACTTTAGTTTCTATTTTTTTTTTTTTTTTTTTGAAAGTAACGTTTTAATACTTTTATTATTTATATTTTATTCGTTATGTATTTATTGGGAATTTTTACAATTTTTTAATCGTGATTATTATTCCTAATTATTATTATAATTGTAAGTAAAACATTCCAATGGTGTTTATAATATTTTTTGTGATTTTAATTGTGGTACTAAATAGGCGTACTAAATATCGAATTTATATTTAAATCTCTTTGGATAATGAATTGGTGTTGTCAGGAGCATTTTGGGAAAATGTTATGTGAACTTTGATATCTGTCTATTTAAATTTATTAGATTAAAAACCATTTTTCTCAAAACAATTTTGGACCACTTTTTTATCGTCTGGAGATAACGGTAATAAAGGCTTCCTAGGTTTTCCACCGTAATATCCTTTAAAATCCATTGAATGTTTCAAACCCGAAACTCCATACTGCTTAGTAACCTATTGAAAAAATAAATATCGTAACTTTCCACTTCGTAATAATAATTTCAAATCTTACTGCTGTATTAGGCTGTATTAATCGAAATTGTAATTTCAAAGCATCATCTAGTTTTCTGTCCTTATAATTTTCATGCAAGTCACAAATGGCTTCACCGAGCACATTTGCTAAAGCACAAATTCCCCCTACAGCACCTAGGAAATTAAATTAACAATTACTGGTCACGTAAAACTAATTCCTAACATCATTACACACACCAACTGTGTAGGCTGGCAGCAAGAAACTCGCTGATCCAGCCAAAACTTGGAAATTCATCGATTTAGTTTTTGAAACAATCGATGCCATTTTTACGATCTGCGAAGTGAAATAGAAATTAATCATTGATGTTTTAAATGGAGTGGGTTAAATGATTCAAAACTTACATCTCCACCACTGTCCTTAAGGCCGATGATGTTAGGATGCTGCGCCAAATCAACAATCAGTTCTGCTTGCATGTCTATTCCTGTATTTGCAGGTACATTGTATAGAATAACAGGCATGATGTTTGCATCTGCAACCTGTAGAAAATTAATTTTTTATAGTAATTTTGAATATTTGGTTTTTGTTTATTTAAATGTTTCTCACTTCTTTGTAAAAATTAAAAAGAACATTTTTGGACATCTGAGACTTGTAGTACCCGGGAGTTACTACAAGACAGGCATCTGCACCTTGTTTTGCAACTTCCTCGCTTAATTTCAGCGTGGCCAAAGTTGCTTTTATAATGCGTGTATGACAAAATATAATAAATTATAAAACTAAAATTTCAAACTCGATAGTTAACCTCACTGACAGTCACATCCAACTCCTGCCACGAGTAGTCTGTCATTGCCAACTAATTTTCTAACTCGCTTGAAAAAGTCGATCTTTTCTTCATACGACAAATGGACAACTTCCCCATTAGATCCAAATACCACATATCCTTAAAGTAACAATGAAAATAAAACTTAAAATAAAAAACATTGATGTATAAATAAAGATCTTAACACAACCTCTGAACGGTATAACATTCCACTTTTGGAAGTTTAACTCTAATTTATCATACGCAATAGACTGATCTTCGTTAAAAGGTACAGTAATTGGAGGATAAATTCCATTTAAATTAGTTACTCGTTGTGCACTGAATGTGCGAAAATTTACATTAAAAGGCAAATTAAAGAACCTCCGCAATATGGGAAAAGTGGACGTTGACACTGCCATTACAGTAGAGTAGAAGTTATTTGATCAGTATCAAATAACAAGTGCCAAGTAGGCGTGCTAATGATAATGAAGTCGGACTTCTATTACCGGTATCATTGAGTGTCTGTGCAATTTATTTTCGTTTCGTCCAACGTCCGATTTATTTGTCTGGTTTATTTGTGTTTTCATTTATTTGTTTTTTCACTGTCTTGTGAAAAATTTCCACAGCTCGAAGGCCTTTAACAAGTTCTTTAATCAGCTCATTGACCTTTACAGAAAGTTCAAAAAATTGAACTTTATGTAAATGAGTAAAATTTTTCTTTTAACTCAGCCAATCACAAACTGGATGGTGTTGACGTTTTGGCCATGACGTCAGTTTTGAAGCCATCTGATTGGCTTAGAATGTCGCTCAGAAGGTCCAGGTGACTTATGTCAACGTGACACACTCGTGAGACGTGACAACAAGTGGAAATTTCTTTTCTTTCTATCGGGCACTGACTTTCGATTAATTAAATTCGCTTAAGTAAACGTGAAATGTCGAATTCAAAGTAAGTATAGTATGAGATTGCATTTAGCATATGGAGGCAAGTGAAAAGTAAAACTTTTTACATCAATTTCAGAGTTCCCTGTCCACTGGTTGAGGCGGTCACAGATCCCCTCTCGGCGAATTTCGACGCTGTTGTCGTTGTTGCTGATGCTGCAAGTGGGAGTAAACTTTTTACTGGAGTTTTTCAGTCATTTTTGAAGGAAATTTACCGGAAGAAACAGGTATATTGAATTTAAAAATTCTATAAACTCTGATATAATAGTTTTGCATTTTTATTTTCATAGGTTGACGAAACTGCTTACGATGAATTGTCTGTGCTTTACGTAGAAGAAATCCCCAGCCATCGGTTGATTTATTCACCAACAGGAAATTTAAAAAGAGATATCGATGATGTTCGTCTTATCGGAGAAGCCGCGACTAAAGGCATAAAAAGGTTAATATGATTCGAAGACCGATGTATTGGTAAAAGATTAGATCACAATGTATTTTGATACGGTATCAGTCTTGGAATTATTTTTATTGATAATTACAAATAGACTTGATATTGAGAAGTGATTTTGATAATGATATCAAATTTATCTATTTTTAATTTTTTTTTTCAAATAGAGCTTTGAAATCTGGAAGCAAATCACCTTTGCTAATTCCCCTAGTGGACAAATCATTCTCTAATGCTACATTGGTAGCTTTACTGGGAGCACTAGAAGCTCTCTACGTGGTCTGTATCTTTATTTTTTATTTTTTTTATTATTTGATTAATTATCTATTTTTTATGTTGACTGTATTTGTTTTCTATTTCAGCCAATCGAAGTAAGAGAATTTTCAGAGACGAAAAGTGTAAAGGTGAAAAAATTGGGATTTTATAGTACTGAAGATGACATTGAAAAGATCATTTCTCTCGCGATTGGATTGGAGTCTGGACGGTATATGACGAAACTCTTAAAAATAAAAATCTCATATTTACTTTAATTTTAAATTTTAAATTATAGGTGCGTGGCTCGAGACATTGGAGGTTCCGATCCAGAGCGAATGGCTGCTCCCAATGTTGCCTCGTACGTTCAAAGTGTTTTTCAAGGAACAAAAGTAGTGGTGAATGTCATAAGCGATCAAAACGTCATCACGAGCGCGTTTCCACTTCTAGCAGCCGTTAATCGTGCAACAAAAAGTAATTTAAAGTCTATATCAAAACTTTGTCCTCATTTTTACAAGTGTATTTTTGCTCTAGATGTGGATCGGCACAGAGCTAGAGTTATTGAGTTAACTTACAAAGGAGAAGGAGAAATTGACACAACGCTCATGTTGGTTGGAAAAGGTGTTACTTACGACACTGGCGGTGCCGATATCAAAGCAGGTGGTGTCATGGCTGGCATGCACAGAGACAAGTGTGGTTCGGCTGCTGTTGCTGGATTCTTTCAAGTAATATTTATTAATCAAACATTTTACAAACTTTCTTTTACATCTAATTTTGTTTAATTGTAGGTTTTGAATGCATTGAAGCCAAAAAATATTAAAGTTATTGGAACAATGGCAATGGTTCGCAACAGTGTGGGTTCTGGTAAGAAAATTTGCACCTAAAATTTTCCAAATATGAAATTTTTATTATTGTTTTGCAGAATGTTACGTAAGCGATGAAATAATTGTGTCGAGATCGGGAATGCGTGTGCGTATTGGAAACACAGACGCAGAAGGACGAATGGCAATGGCTGATTTGCTTTGTCTTATGAGAGAAAAAGTACATTTACATTCAAATGTGGTTTTAAAAATAAATAAAACAACTTTGAATTTAGGCAGAAAGTGAGGTGAATCCTCATTTGTTTACAATTGCCACTCTTACGGGACACGCAGTATTGGCAGTTGGAGAAGGCTATTCGGTGAAATATAACATTTATGAAATTAAATCACATAAAAATTAAAATAACATTTCTATTAATAGATCGTTATTGATAACGGACCAGCCAGGGCAGAACAGTGTGCTCAAAAACTGCAAACAGCAGGAGAAAACATCGCTGACCCGATCGAGATTTCTACTTTAAGACGAGAAGATTTCGAAATAAACAAGCCGAAATCTGAATACGAAGACATCTTGCAATGTAACAACCTGCCATCTTCACGTACTCCTCGTGGACACCAGTTTCCAGCAGCCTTTCTCGTTTCCGTTTCCGGCTTAGAAAAGGTAAATTATAAAGATTTCATTCAAAAATTACATTTTCAAAACACTTTTTTGTGAATATTAGCACGGTCGCGATTCCGAGAAACCAGTGAAGTATTCTCACATGGACATTGCTGCGTCGTCTGGTCCATTTCCAGGTGTACCAACTGGAGCTCCAATATTAGCGCTCTCTGCTCGTTACTTACTTTCTAGAGTTTAAAAACATTTACAACAAGTCAGTATGTCATTAATAAAGATAATTACAAAACTTTATTAATAATTTTCCCAAAGTAAGTTTTTATAAACAAATGTATACATGAACGAAGATTCTTCTATGGTAAACTTTTTACGTAATTTTTTAACTGGTGCCACTCACTCTTCGACGTAACTCATGACTGGCAACTGCAGCAACCAGTGCTGCACCCCTTCCACTTCCATCTTGAGACAACATTAATTCAAACTAAAATAAAATCATGTCAAGTATTTTTAGATTTTTTTTTCCCCATTTTTAAAAATGTATTTTTATCTTTTACCTTTTGTTCTGGTGGAATCAATTGAGTTATTTTACTTTCCATCAGTGACTTGAAAAGAGGATGATATCTGTACAAAGATCCGTCAACAGCAACCGTTACAAACGGTTTACCAATTTTTTTAATCACAGCAGCAACAGCTGTAAAAAATAATTTAAATTTTTTTTAAAATAAACTGATAATGGTGGCTAATATTGCTTACCAGCTGCACTCAAATAAGCTGCTCGTTCAGACACAGTTTTCGCCACAGTACGAATTACAGTCATGTCTTCTGGGGTAATTTTATGGACCCCAAGTGCGAAAAAAACATCTTGTAGTTTATCTGTTGAGTTGTTCAAAACCCTGTAAATTAGAGGTATATTTAAAAATTTTAAATTCTTTTATATACCTAGAAATGAAAACCTACGTTTCGATTTCCGACACATTTTTTGTATCAAATCCGTATTGTTCTCTCAAAACGGCTGGAATTTCGCCGTTAAAAATCAACTTTTTATTTATCAGGGAAACAAGAACGACCCGCATAATTTCTCCCAAATACATCCCAGAAATCATTTTTTCGAACCTGAAATTAATTTATCAATTACCTACGTAATCATCGAAAAATTCGATAAAAAACATCATCTTTACGTACAATTGGAATTTGACATTCAAAGAGCGTGAATCAATTTCTTGGTCGAATTCGGTGATAACAAAATCAAGTTCACCGCGATCGCCAAATGCACCCCACTCAGTGTTGATTATCAATTGATCGGGGCCTTCGGTGGGCCCCGTCCACGTATGAACATTCTCCAAACGTTCCACGTAGCACGCATTTGTGCCCGTTCCTGTCGAAAAATGTAAAAATCAAACAACACGTAATTTTTAAATAAGCATTTCTCTCACGAACCAAGAATTAAACCAATGTTACACGTGTTGGAGTGAAAAGCGCACGACATGAGAGTTCCAGTTGTGTCATTGAGAATAGCAGTTATTTCAATGTTGTTCACCCCTCGTCTAATTAATGCATCTTCGAGCAAACGGACCACATCTTCGCCCTCTGCACCTGCAGCACTGAATCCTTTCGTCCACTTTATCAGCAATGCACTTGTAAGAGCAAGTTGGTCGCATGGAAATGAAAAGGTGAAACCCAAGGGCAGACGCAAGTTTTCAACTCCATGTGCTTTCATAAACGTTTTCAGACATTCAGCAATGTAGTCAAACAACTATAAATACAGTTTAAAAAAAAAGTAAATTTAGAGACTACAGTAAATATTTTAAACTTTAAAATTAAAACTTGGGCTTTATTCCAACGACGTCTATTCTGTTGAACTTGTGACATTACACAACAAACATATACAGCCCTTAATATCTTAAATGAACCGAAGGGCTTATAAAAATAAACCTTTTGTAGTTATCTTTTGAATTTGAAATTTTAAAACTAAATTAATGCTTCCAAATAATTTTAAAACCAATGATTTTCCTCCTAAAAATTTAATTAGTTCCGGGATGCACTCTTTTATATTGTATTCAATAGGTAGTTATGCAATGAAATGTATGTAACCTTGAAAACCCTTTTTTCATTTTGTACATCTTATCAGTTTTTTAAAAAGAAAAAGAAAATAATCATTCATTACTAAAAATCCTCGGGCTAGACATCCATTACGCAATCGGTGAACTGTGTGTGTCAATTAGCGCAGCGTAGACACGTTAATTTAATTAATCACATATCTTAATTTTTATCAACTCATTCACTTCATCTAGTTCATTCGCACGTATTGTACATGTGATTTACTTACTGCGTTACTCGGACCGATCATTTGTTTCTTATCAATAGCGAAAATTTGTGATTGCATTTGACAGTTTTCCGTATTGCCATCTAAAGTTATCATGAGTACACGGAAATTGGTCCCTCCCAGATCCAATGCCAAAAATTTGCCTTTTTCTAAAATGTTCAATATTTACATTTGTCGGGTTTAACATTCGATGTCGTAATTGTCTTATTTTATCCTTACCTCTGCCACTTGGTAAACTGCGAACAAAAGTAGGAATCATTTTCAAACTCGATTGAGTTTTGGTTTCTGGATTTAATCCCAATTCCATAGCTTTGATGACTCGATTGCTGACTTCGATCAATTGCTCATTGGATAGAATCAATGGCTTAAGAACATTGTTTACCTAAAAAAAAAAAAGTAAATAAAAATTAAAATCCTATATAAAAACGACATAAGTAAGCCTTACTTCATCTGCACTCATCTTGTCAATCATTGAAATTGGTTTAAAGTACAGACACGATCGAGAAAAAATTGTTGTTGTCGTTCCGGGCTCCTGATTCTGAATCAATTGCGACGGGCCAGGGGTTGGTTTTCCCCGTTCTCGCGCGCGCTTCCGGTTAGCTG
>JAQFZP010002821.1:0-12194 GCA_034695745.1 Geophilus truncorum | reverse complement strand
TTTGCCGTCATCGAATTCGTCGCAAGAAGACAGCATCGGAGGTAAGAAAAGCGTGAAACGTATTTTATTCGGGTGGGATGCACTACAACAAGGCCTGAAAAGTGATGGCCTCCAACTTGCAATATGTCGCCTAAATTTACACTCCCATCTCACTTTGGAGTAAATTCAGGGTCAGATTGCAACCAACTAAACAATCGGGAGAATTTAATTCGTTTAAATGCGTAAACGGATTAAATAAAAATTGGAATTTGAACTGGATGTGAAGTGTAACTAGGCTAATCTGTTACGTATCTGTAATAGAGTTGGATTAGCTGCGGGTGGTTGTGATTTAAAATGATGCATGAAAAAGAAAGAAAAAGCCCTTTTAGCATTGAAACTGGTTTTAAAGTTTTATTTTTGGGATAAATTTGTCAACATGTGCTATTGCAATCGTAAATTCCCAAATAGAAGCACGGTCAGTAGTGAAGAGAAAAGACTGGCAGAATCCCAAAATTTCTTCACACAAGTGAGCATTGAAATGGCTCTCAGGTGCATTGTGAAATAATTATTTTGGTGCTTAAAAACACAATTGAAATTACTTGAAACAGATTATAAATTAGTTTTATGTCGAAATTAATTAAAGCTATTTTTTTTTATTTTTTTTTTATTTTATTTATGGTATTTATTTTTAATGGTATAAACTCTTTTTTTTAAATCTGAAAAATGAGCCAATATTTATTGCGAAAAAGATTGTAACTGTGTGCGGAGTTAGGGTTGGAATGTCGCCAAGGACCTTGAACTCAGTACCGCCACTCGTCGGAGTTCCTCGCTGTGGATTGATAAACTTCAACCACACAACGAGGTTCTTGTCCCGCTTTAAAAATTTCTAGATATTAAATATCCGCTTCAGAAAAATAAATAAATAAAAATATCCATTTTTAGTTCCTGTTTTATGTTAGAGTGATCAATTACACATGTGTTGAAGTTGAAAAGCAAATGCACCAATTTAAAATATTAAATATTAATTTCCAGAATCGTGGGTGGATCTGGATTTGCACAGATCAGAACTACCATCGCCAGTTTTAATTAATGATGCAGAAATTCAGAGGTTGTTGTTGGAAGCGCAGAGGGAATCAAACCAATCATCTATTGCTGTGAGCAGTTCCTCTTCACGCAGAGAAAGGTAACGAACTTTTTGATTGACTTTTCGTTGGCACAAATGGCCGATTAGACACTATTTAGTGCGTTGTTGTTATTGCTGCCAAATATTTATGCGCACAACTCGTATTGCAGACCGATGAGGTTGAATACACCTAGTACAAGCGAACTCAAATATTTATTCTTTGCAATGCGTTTTAGTTCTTTATTTATTCTTAACGAAGTATATTAACCTACTGGTCCGCTGTTTAGACTTGTTTTGTATTTTTTTATGAGTCATCGACAGAACTAATTTTAGTACTGTGATTATATTACCAAGGCTTTGACCTTGTCGGAGACTGGAATATTACCGATTACGGTTTTTTTTTTTTTTTTTTTTTTTGGATTTATTTTTATGTGTATTAAATAAAAGTTTTATTTTTATTTTTTTCAGTCCCAAAAGCCCTCCCAACAGTCCAAATGCTGAATTGTCGAATGCAGATGATTTTAGAGAGATTTATATCAACAGGGTAAGATTGAAATTCTAGATGGTGACGTGAAATTTATTTAATCTAATCTCTCTTTGGTTTAAAGGAGAAGAATACAGACTGGGTTTGGGATTGGTCGAGTCGACCCGATCAACAACCACCTAAGTTTGTACTATAATTAACTCTTTGGGGTGGTAATTAAATTAGTAGTTGCATGCTAGAATTTTTTAAATTAAAATTAATTAAGGGAAACAACATGGCGTTAATGAGGATACTTAAAGCTAGAAATTGATGTAAAAATTATCACAAGTCGTTGATCCAGTTTCAATTGACATATTGGACATCCTGATAGACTGGCAATTATTTCAAATATTATCTCATGAATTTGTTAAATCTGATGGTTGGGATTTATTTCATGATGGTTGGCACCATTTGTAAATTAGTAATCCTAGAATGATTACAAATTATAACTTAGATTTAATAGCAGTTATTAAGATGATGATGATGATTCAGTTGGCCGGAACGTTCAACTTTTTCTCATTATAACCATAACTTTTTTTTAATAATTTTGTTTCAACCAGTTCTTGGAAAACAAAAGTATAATCAATTACATTACAGTTCAGTGGAAAAAAAAAAGTCAAACGCATGCGCAGTTGGATACTGGTTGTTAAATTTCCAGACGTCGGTAAAATATGTACGAGTTAGAAATCTGCCAACAAATTGATTTTGGAAAATTATAGATCAAAGGTTGACAACCTTGGCCCTCTACGGGCATTTTAGAGAACTAAAAATAATTGCCAGTACCGATAATTTATCAGCTGTTGTTGATTGATTCTGGCTAGTTGCGACTTTAATAATTATAAACTGTGCTTTAAGGAAGATAAAAACTGAGTGCTTTAAGTAAACTGCGGAATAATATATCAATTAAATTCTAAAATTAATTCAGTTTATGGTCTAAAAGATAGTTTCTATGTCTGTGCACCCTAAACCACTTTGATATCAGTTTTATGAAAAATGTTTTTCACACAAAGTTGGATAAGATGTTGACGTCTATTGACAAATCAAATATTGACACAATATAGTAAATCTATTTACAATTATATGATAACTATACATGGTTAGATTAAATGCAAAGAAGAAACGCAATTTCATCTAAGTGCACATTATTGGTGATTGCATAAATTATTAAATTCTGCATGTTTAGAAATTCAACCACTTTACATTGTAATCAAGAAAATCAGTTAACAATTTCACAATATTTAAAAAAAAATTAAAAACCTCTCTTATTTTATAGAGAATGGAAATTTAAGCATCCTAAAGGAGGACGCCTCAGTGTTCGTCATTCCAAAGCGATGAAGAGTGGCCTCTTATCCTCCGAAGTACTTTCCTTTGTACTTCTTACCAATTTGGTTTCATTGCTCCTTGGTGCTGGTATTGGGTAAGAGTTCTCACTACTCACCAAATATCTCAAACACTAAGTCAATTACTAATTGCAGGATCATTATTGGCAAGAAAATGGCTACCGTGTCCACTTTTGCCCTCGATTGACTATATATGCATCCCTCCTCACACGCCTGGATTTCACAAATGCGAGGACTTTTCCAGTGAAAATATAAACTCAAATACGTACTTTGATTTTGCAATTTTCCTTTATATTTTTTGAATCTTTTAATACGGTCTTGCTTGAAACAAAAATTGCTTCACCTTTCAAAGGTTTTGAGTTGCAACTAAATGCTATAGGTATTGCAACAAATATATTTTATAAACTTTAACATTTTAGCACACATATCTTTGTAGCAAACTTTTTCACTGCTGCTCACTTTTGGGGGCAGGACCCTTTAGATAATAACTTGGTTTCAGTACCTAGCTCTTAAATCCAGCAAAAGGCTGCTTAAGCCAGTCAGATTTGGTTTTGCAAACTTCTCTTTACGTTATTTAACACATTTGTAACACGACTCGAGGAGGGAAATGGAGGAAAGTATGGTTTGGAGATCTTTTTGCTACAATTTACGTGTGACTGTTTCTTGGAAACTTTTACAATATTTTTAAGAATAGTTGAAATAAATGAATTAAATAATCAAATAAACAAACTAAATGTTAGCATTAGATTTTTAAGTAATTTCGTCGTCTGTATGTTGGTATGTTTAATTACAGCCAATTTTAATTTCAAATGAAATTTTGTTTTTGTTTTTCACGTGTTTTAAACACAATTTTTAATTATTTTTTTTTTACTTTGATTTATTAATTTAAATTAATTTTTGTTAATAATGTTAGTTGGTATCATTCCATTGATTGTTTTAGCAATGGAATCTTTCTAAAATTGTGATTAGCAGAAATGAAATGTATTTAGGCTTAAAATTTAAGCTGTTTATTACAATTCGATTAAAAGTCAATTTATTGGTTAATAATCAATATGTCAATCACTCATACATGATTAGATATATACATAGCATTATAAACTTTATAAACCCTTATTAAAATAAACTTTCTTGGGCAAATCATCTTTTTTTTCTATTTGAGAATACTTTTCAGCTTCGAATCTCTTGATTGTAGTCAATCTCAATGAGCTAGAAAACCGATTCATTCAGTTCAGTACCGTACTGTATAAGTTTGCATTGCAAGTAATCCAAGCTTACCATCTTTGAGGAAAGAGGCTGCACGATATCGGCACCATAAATACTAAACTAAAGTACAATAACATCTTGAGTCATCTCATAGTGTTTTGCAATTTTATAATTATTTTTACTTACAAGCAACCGACCATCACAACTTGCATTGGTGCGTGGAGATATTTAACTCTTTCCATCCACGAGTATGTTTCTAATTTTTTCATTATAAATGGCAAAACCACTAAAATGATATAATTTATTGTTACGGTAATAATACCGAAAAATAAATTTTCTATTATTCTGACTTACACATGCCAGGAGCAGCCATTATTATTCGTGAAAACACGACTTGACTAATTCCCTTTACAGCGGCTATCTATCAATAACAAAAACGGTATTAAATGAAAAAATTTAAATTTTTAAATTACTCTTGATTCAGCCACTTTGTTGCCATTTTCGTCAAATACTGCTATACCGTCAATTAATTCACTGTTTAAAGAAAATTTTGACCATTACTTCATATGAAAGTAAAAACATTGCTCTAACTCGTACCTCTGCCTCATTAACGGTATATTGACACAGTTAGCAGCAGCAACTGCAGCAAACGGCACGAATCTTTGCACAAATGGCGCCGCTGTCTATAGGAACACAATTAGTTGATTTTATCTTTAATTATCTGTTTTGTTTTAGCCATACTCGTTGTAAAAATGATTTTAATTTAATGGCGGTAACTAGGGCACTTCCTGTTGCCGTCACATACGCTATACCGATTTTTCTAGATAAGTATAGACATAATCAATAATCACTATGGCAATAAGAACTAAGCGTAAACATTAGAACTTCGATCTTACGTTGGTGTAATGGGCGATTCGGCATTTCTGTTTGTGTAATTTACTAAAGCATTAAACGTCTGATTGACCCATTGCCAAAATAGTACTTCGGGTACAGTTCTATTTTAAAAAACAAAAAAAAAAAAAATTAAAAAATTTAATCAATAATTTTTTAAAACTTAAAATTTTTACAATTTACTTATAAAATTGTAGCATTGCGCCTGTAACTAGCATACCTCCTGGCACTTGAAATGACATTCGTCCAAAAACATTCATCTTTTCACCCGAATCGGGATGAAAAGCCGATTCGTACAATTTCCTCGCATATTTTATTTGCTGGCCTGTGGTGTCCCTCGGCTCTTTGCCCAGCCTAAAATTTGAAATTTCAAACTTTAACAATTATCAGTTTTAAGAAATTTATACTTTACCTATATAAATTTAGCAATTCTTTCGCCTCTTCAACTTTTTTAGAACTCGTGAAAGCTGTTCTTGGGTCTGTTACCCAAAAAAAATATTTCAAGCGACCAATGAAAGTGTCCTGATCCCAGTATGGGGCATCCAAATTTATTCGCTGATGGCCTTGAGAACAGAAAGTCTTTAATTACAGCTGGAATTAATTCATTCATTAGTTTGTTTGTTGGTCAATTCAGTTAAGTGGTTGGATTAGAAGAAGTAAAATTGCAATTTCCTTAAATGAGTACCTTTTACGAGCGCTGAATCGGATGGTTGCAGAGTTTGCAGTGCCATTTGGTCGCTTTGAAAACTTTCCAGGGCAGTGTAGCTACAAATAAAACCGAAATCAACTATTATTAATGAAATGAGGTCTACTGGGACAATTGCACATGCCTGGATCGTTTCACATGCAGCTCGTGATGCGTTAGATAAACCTGGATAAACCCACCGCTCCACTCCTGCTACGTCATCATTGGAGGCAGGCGATGATTATAAATGAAAGCTACTAAGAGATCGATACTTGATGTTTTTGAAAATTGGAAAATTGGTTTTCTTAGCAGTGTTAATTAATTTTGAAATAACTTATTATTTTTAATTTGATGTTTGATATTAATATTTGTTTATAATTTTTTATAAATTAAAAAAAAAAAAAAACTGTTTAGTGCTGGTCTTGCGGTAGACTTTTTGAATTTGGTGTCACTGTCATGGCAACGAACACACACAAACTTGTTTGACTTCAGGATGGTGAGTTCGTAGTTTATTATTTTGTTTTTTAATTGAAAAATACTATTTAATCATATTTTGCAGTTTTATTTTAACTGATTCTGTGTTAATTTCATTACAGCAGAAAAATGTCGGGAATATTTTTTGAATTTTTAGATCGTTAAGAATTTTGAATCTAACAGGTTACACTCATGTCATTTATTCCAGGGTTTACTGGCAATTCTTCGAAAACTAAAATCGACCCCTGACAGGGAATTAAGGCTCTTATTACTAGGCCTTGACAACGCTGGAAAAACGACATTGCTAAAAACATTAGCATCCGAAGATGTCACTCACATTACACCAACACAAGTAAAAAATAAATAAATAAATAAATTTAAAATTAGATAAATTATGATATGAATTCTGCTCAGGGCTTTAACATAAAAAGTGTGCAAACCGACGGTTTCAAATTAAATGTATGGGATATTGGTGGTCAAAGAAAAATAAGGCCTTATTGGAGGAACTATTTTGAGAATACCGATATTTTGGTACGTAAATAGAAAATTAACAATTTTAAGAGCTAATTTCCTGTTTGTATTTTCGGTAATAACAGATCTATGTTATTGATAGCGCCGATAGAAAACGGTTTGAAGAAACTGGTGTGGTAGTATTTTGTGTTTATTTAAGACTCCATTCCATATGGATTGATATTTTTTCATCTGATAGGAACTGGCTGAATTACTAGCCGAAGAGAAATTATCAGGAATTCCCTTACTTATTTATGCTAATAAACAGGATTTGTTTAACGCTGCCGCTGCCAGCGAAATAGCGGAAGGTCTCAATTTGCACACGATTCGTGACAGAGTATGGCAAATACAAGCTTGTTCGGCTACCAGTGGCGAAGGAGTCAAAGTAAGAAAGGATTTTGTTTTAAAATTAAAATTGAAATTGTAAAAGTTTTATTTAATTTTTTTTAGGATGGAATGGAGTGGGTGTGTAAGAATGTGAAGAAAAAATAAAAATTTAAATGCATTTTTTGTTTTGGTGTATACAAAATTCTGCACTCGCACTTGTGCCTGATATTTGAAACTTGCGTTTTAGTGAGAAATATTTACAACTTCTCCGTCCAACTTTTTAATTTCATCATTTGTGTACTTAAAATTTATTACAAGCTCACTCGAAAACGAATTGTATCTAATTTAGATATAATATTTACACGGTGTAATTTAGAAATAAATCTATTTATTGACATTAAAATCACTTGAGATTGAGAATAACTTCTTTGGTGAAATCCGTAGTTGATGCTTTACCACCGATATCACTTGTCCGCACTTTTCCAGCTTTCACCACATTTCTTACTGCAGTTTCTAGTTTTTTAGCATGAACTGGCAAATCGACGTGTTTCAACAAGTTGCTCGCGCACAAAAGCGTTCCTGTGGGGTTGGCAATGTTCTTACCACCAGCTCGTCTAAAAGTGTGACGTGTTCCCTAAAATATACAATTTTTTATTTTAAAACAAACTTGAGTGTGGATGTAACTAAACTTGCCGGTTCAAACACGGCGTAGTCTGCGCTGTAATTAGCTCCTGCTACAATTCCAGCACCACCTATCAACCCCGAACCGAGATTACCAATGATGTCTCCGTACAAATTGGGCATGAGCATCACGTCGAATTGTTGAGGATTAGACGCGAGTTGCATCGTGCAGTTATCGATGATCATGTTGTCGAATGTAATTTTTGGATACAATCGGGCGATCTGGTAAAATTAATTGATTTATACTACAGGTAAATTGTTAAGGGTGTTGACTTGTTTACGTCTGCGCATGTTTTCAAAAAAAGGCCGTCTGATAACTTCATGATATTTGCTTTGTGCACAGCGGTTACTTTCTTTCGTTTTAATTTTGTTGCGTAATCAAATGCAAATTTAGCGATTCTTCGAGAATTGTAGTGGGTGACTACTTTCAAGCATTCTACTACTCCACTTACAGACTAGAAAAATATTTTAAAGCAATTTTTTTTTTAAATGTATATAAATTTACAGTACTTCGTGTTCCATGAAACTATATTCTCCTTCAGTTGCTTCTCTGACAACGATAAAATCCACATTTGAGTGACGGGTTTTTACCCCCTCTAAACTTTTTATGTGAACAACATTCGCAAATAAGTCCAACGCTTTCCTAAAAAAATGGTAAATGTTAGAAATTTCAACTAATAGCCAAAACAATATTTTTTTTTAATTCCTATTTTTATATACCTAAACTTCATATTTATAGTCTGTGCTTTCACTCCTTTGTGTGGGTTACTTAAAATTCCTTTTAAGCAAATTCCATTTTTCGCACAGCTATCGAGGACTTCATGAAGTTTGACACTCGTTTTCGGCTCGCTTTCACTGCAAAGCAATAATTTTAGTTGAAAACCTTAATTTTCCAAACTGTCGAACAATCCCAAACAAATACCTAAGAACAAGATAGTCGAAATCTACAGGCACTTTTGCAACTTTAAAAATGTCTAGAACCGACTTTGCTAGTTCAGGCCCAATTCCATCACCAGGAATGAGTGTACATCTTATTCGTTGTGTACGTGTAGGCACAGCCATTTGCTGGGCAATTTATTATTTTTTACTTTGAGTATTTTTCCAGTACCAGTAATTTATACTTACCGGTGCAGTAAAGCCTGAACCAACTGTGGATGAAGCGTGCAAGTTTTTGTGCTGAGCATTGATGATGAATTTTTGCTTTAAAACCTACACGAATTTCATATGGAAAAGTTAGAAAACCTCAGAAAATGTTAAAATGAGTTAAATTGTTAATTACATTTGATATAATTGTACCAACTCCTACTTGAATCATAACAGTTTTACAAAGTAAGAATTTCATTGCAAATAGAACTTGTTCATTACAAATTTTATAGAAATTTTAAAGTAAAGTTGAAAATACAAATGATTTAAGAGATCGAGAATTTTTGATATCAAGAATGAAATGTGAGTTTGACTCGAGATCATTATTAAGTGACAATAATACATTTTTACAGATACACATTTTGACAGTCCCCACACTTGCATTGTCCAACTGTCGGCTGACTCAACCACTTTAAACGACGAATTTTATTCAAAGATATGCGTTCTTCGGGAATCGGTTCTAGCATTTGCGAAAGAAGATTCGTACAATGTTGAGCCAGTCTTAAATTTCGATCGAATGAAAAATCGCGTTTCTTTTGTCGTTCTAGCATTTCCTGTAAATTGGCGTTATCAAATGGCAACTCTGCTGTGATCATAAAGTAAAACACAATTCCAAGGCTCCAAACATCGGCTAACTTTGGGTGGTAAGGTTCGCAGCTGATAATTTCAGGGGCGACGTAAGCTGGACTTCCACAGTAAGTTTCACTGAGACCGCTGAAAATATTAGCTTTAACACTGAAATTAGAAATAAATGCATTATTCATTTGGTATGTATATGATAATTTAATTAATTTACTTAGTTTGTTGGCAAAAACATGCCAAACCGAAATCGGTGATGACAACATGGTCGGAACTCATAATTAGAATGTTGTCTGATTTAAGATCGCGATGTGCAATTCCTCGTCCGTGACAATACGATAACCCAAACACGAGTTGCTGGAACCAGAGTGTTGCCTTCATTTCGTATAAAGGACCGTAAGCTTGCACGTAATTATTAAGATCACCTTTTCGAGCGTATTTCATGATGATGTACACCTGCGAGAAAATTTAAAAAAAATTGTTCTGGCGTTTTATCTAGAAAATGCCAATTAGAAACTTTTACAACTTTCAATATTAGTCAAAACCAATTAATTTGATAAATTAATTTAGTGATTTTCGAGATAAAAATGCGAAAAATGTTTGAATAAGTGTATTGCAGGAAAGTAAAAAGGGCAGCTAATAGGGAAAAAAAGGTCAATTTCAATTACGTCATACCTTTTTTTGAACATCTATAATATTGTAGACCCGAATTACATTCCTGTGATTTAACTTTCCTAAAATCTGCAGTTCACGATGGAAAAAATTATCCTTAAACTCCAACGACAATTTCTTGCGATTCACTATTTTCACAGCAACAATTTTGCTTTTCGATGCATTCCTATAACTGGCAAGTTGTTTCGCAATCCGCACGTTTCCGTACGCTCCTTCGCCTATTTTCTTTCCCAACACACAACCGTGAGTCAACAAAACATCGGCATCGCTGTTATTGATGGCCCCATAATCCTTCTTTGAATTATATCCGAAAAACTTTGCAACTTTGTGAGCAACGTACACGAGCGGCTTCATCGTTACATTTGCAATAATCTTCCCATCATCTTAAGACATGATATTTATTTTAAGGCCGAATTTACACTGCTGTGCTTTTCGGGGTTGTATTTTACAGTGCTGTAGGTAAACGGGCCATTGCCAACCATTTGTTTATACTTATGACTGCAATTAACACGAGAATCAGAGAGGAATAAATTTTATTAGCTGCAATTTACATTTAATACATCACAAAAATATTCGTGACGGTCCATTGGTATTAAATGGGATTTTACATTCGTTACAACGCATTTGAAGAGTCTTTTTCTTCTCCATCAAACACGCTCTACAAATCAAATGTTCACATGGTAATTTGAACATTTCGTTCGCATCTTGATGCTCGCACGAAAATTTAGTCGTATCGGCATCATCGTTTTGGGTTTTATTATCTTTTGTAAACGATGGGAAAGAGTTCAAAACAAGCTTCAAACTCGAATCTAAACTTTGCCTGAGATTTTCCTCGTGTGTCGAGTAGTTTTTCTTCTCACCTCCACCAGAGTTCCCACCTTCGTTGGTTTTAATTCGCTTTTCGTGGTGAGTGTAATCGTCGTCGCCAATTGGTCGTTTATTTACAGTTTTTATTTTTCTACCGGTCGTTCGTGGAAGATTTTTAGCCAAATCTTGGTGAGTGATGAGAAATTCGTCAATTCGGCCCTTGAGAACTGAATTAGGCAGTGGTTTTTTGATGGACGTGAACCCAACTCCAGTAAACGGGTCATTTGGTGCTCGTCCCCATGTCGCTTCAGTTGCTACGTATTTATCAAGAGTCGTTTGGTCAATATTGTGTCCAGACGGTAACAAAATTGGAAGACACATAATTTCGCAGGAAATTGGGTCGATAAATTCAGAAGGAACGTTTTGATCCTCTGCTACTGAAGTCACATTTGTCTCCTCCTCAGTCGCATACTCTTCGCTCGCATCTACCTGATGAAGTACGTTTGCTGGCAGTGAAAATACACTTTTGTAGATCTTATAAAATGTCATTGCAACATCTTTACTGCAGTTTGTGCTCGGTTGAGCCCAAATTTCCAGTTTTCCAAGCGCTGGAATGCAACTGTTTTGCGTTCTCGTTATTCGAATTTGCATCTTAGAAACATTTGAGAGCGCCTGGCTCAGATTGTGGCGTAGTTTAACACTGGAATTGAATATTTTGCTTCTATTTTCGTTGGTAAATGGGGCTCTGGACGTGAAATTCGGGTTTATAAAAGTCACTTGGTCGTCGTCGTTATTGATCACAGTTTTAGCTAATGGGTAAAAAATATCTGCTTTCGGTTGGTTGATTTGGGAATAGATTTCGAACCCTGAGCTCTTTTGACTTCCCACACGTGCATTTATAATGATGTGGCTTAGTTCTAAAGGACATTGAAACTTGACACATATTGTCACCGGTGGTTTGATGAATCTTTCACTCAAAAAGCCTTTTCTTCTCAAAGATTGATCGTTGGAAATTAAGTTTGTGGCTTCGTAACCATCGCTGTTCACTTGGCTGCAGCTGATTTCAGTTCTAAATGCTGATAACATCACATTTGCACTCATTTTGTCATCGAATACTTCACAATCTTTCCGACTCCATTCTTTTTGTTCTGTTTACTAGCGCTATCTCGTGACTCGTGTGCAGTGTTGCCAGATTTTTTCCAGGAAAAGTCGCGACTGCGCATGCGCGATTAGCCCAAAATTAGCCCAATTTTTTTT
>JAQFZP010002820.1:0-12199 GCA_034695745.1 Geophilus truncorum | reverse complement strand
TAACTATCGATAATACGGCGCTGTACTTACTGTAACTTTTAGTTCAACAATGTCCCGTTATTAACAAGTTTAAAAATGATTTTGAAAATAAATGTTTTTATCTTGATTTTTCTCTAATTATTTGGATTTGAAGTGTATTTCAACAACGGTTAAATTTTTTTGTGGAAGTTGGTGGCAGCTTTATACGACAGCTGAGCCGTGTGTTTTTTGGCGCCAGATTTGAATTCTTAAAACGCCGCCAAAAAAAACAACTTTACATTTACCGGTACATAAATAAGTGTTTAATTTTTGCACTTCTAATTTGTTCAGATAATGACATTTCTATTGCTTTCATTGTCATTTTGAGCCGAACTTTCGATTTCAACCATCACTTTGAAAATAAATCATACACCATTAAAACAAAAATTCATCCAGTATGCAAGTGTAGTTGTAATGCTAGTGAAGAACAGGAAATGCACTTCTGAAACTTAAAAAGAAAGTGACATTTACAAATTTGCTACAGTCACATTGCACTATAAAAGACCCATTTATTTGATATATGGCTACAGTTTTATTTATGGCCATGCTGAGCTTGGATTCTTTTTTTAAGGAAGATTATTAACTTCCTGTCATTATGAGTTTTATCATGTTAACAATATGTTAACAAAGCCAAATTATTTTCTTCTAATTAAACTTTCCTTCGTACAAAGAGACATTAATAAGACTGTAATGAGTGTAATGTAATTGTGCAACAAGAAATCAATTATTAAACTCAATGTATTCGTAATCAAAAGCCTTTTATGAGTAAGAGATCACTGATGAAATCGCAATTCACGTACAATGATACAATTTGTCAATACAATACCGTAACACTATTTTTCAAATACTGAAGTGTAGTAACATACAAGTAAAAGTTTTTATAAAAGTATATCAATTTCTCAAATAAAATCTAAAAGCTTATCAGTCGTTAACAAATTGCAATTTAAGCGAACATGTCATTTACATTGCTAATCTAATCTCGTCAGAGAACAATTAGATTACAAAATTGGCAGTTTTGGTAGAACATTAAAGTATGTATACAAAAGCTTTTGTATTCATTGAGATTTTTGAAGATGTTAGTTAGTTCCAAGATGATTTGTTCAAATTTATGTCCAGTAAAATGGTAATAAAAACTCTCTCAAATTAACGAAAGGAGAGAAAACAAAAGTACTCACGATACGCACCCTCTTTTATATACATGAAAATATATTTCAAAGCAAAATCATAAATCGTACTAAATTGGTGTTTCGGCATTGCCGTCACTGTGATGTTGAGCAGCAGCAAGACTATGGCGCTTGGCGAATAAACTCATTCTTCGTTCTTCTTCTATCTCTTCGCGTTCTGCGGCTTCACGGTCCAGTTTCTCTAGATCTTTACGAACTAAGTGATGAACAATTCCAGCACCAAATCCATCTCCCACAACATTGAGCGACGTCCGCAATCGATCACTGTTTTACAATAATAAAAGCAATAAAAAAAATTATAAAAATTTGGTTTAAGAATATTCTATTTGAAAATCATTTTGGCACTCACAGCATCCAATCTACAGCAAACAACATTGTTATGTTGCGTGTGGGTATGTTAAGAGCAGTCAAAATGAGAACCATCGTCACAAGTGCTGCGCTTGGAATACTCGCTGCCCCTACACTAGCCAGAGTAGCTGTTAAACTGAAAATTAATAAAAAATTATAACATTTTTCAAAGTTTAGTTTATAAATCTTATACCTAACAGTGACTAACTGCCCAAACTCAAGAGTCATTCCTTCTAATTGGGCAATAAATATAGATGCAACTGCTTCGTACAGAGCTGTACCGTCCATGTTTATCGTGGCACCAACAGGTAAGACAAAACGCGTTACTCTTTTATCAATACCATTGTTTTCTTCCAAACATTGAAATGTAATTGGCAATGCAGCAGTACTAAATTAACAAAAAAATAATGTTTTATAAATACAGCCTCAAAGCCAAAACCCTAATTAATTAATCTTGGCCACTAAAATACAAAAAACGATGCAGTTCAGACATCGGACAGATATTTCAAGTCCCGTGACCTAAATTAATATCCTATAAATCGGTCATTTTGACAAATACAAAAATGCACAAATTGAATCGTCGTTAGTTCATCATAAGTTATGGTAAACTAATGACCTTTTCAATTCGTATACGTTCGTAACTGCATTGCTGAAGTCGCTGAAACATTTTCAAATGCTAACAATGCAATTAGAAACGTACGAAAAAAATAAAATAAAATAAAATAAGGAAAGAGTTGTGTTTTATTTTTAACGCTTTATCATATGACAAGTGTAATGAAACCGACAAAAATGCAAAACTCCGTCTAATCCGGACAAAATCAAATTGTCCGGATTAGAGGAAGTTGTCTTAATAGTCAAAACGCTCTCTAATCTGGGTACATCTTAACCAACCCAAGTGATTTCCAGATTAAAGGACGTTTCAGTTATAATTACCTAGACGCAGTACCGAGAGCTGTAACCCAAGCGTACAGCATTCCGTAAAAAAATTTAGCTGGATTTCTCCGAGTGATTAAGAAGAAAATGGCTGGTAATGTTATTAATCCATGTATCAATAAGCCGGTTATTACAGTCACCATGTACATCCCTAGCGTCACCGCTGTTTGTGCCATATTCGTGATTGACATTAATTTGCCAATAATCAAAAACATGATACCGAGCGGAGAGTACCACATTACAACGTGCACAATTTTCATAATTATTTCGTTCAAAACAGAGAAAAACTCGACCATCAGTCGTCCTTGGTCTCCCATCTGACCGGCAATGATACCAAATACAATGCAGAATACGATTAAACCTGGAAAAAGCAACAGAATTTTAAATAAATAAAAAAAAAAAAAAATGTGTTTAAATAATAAATCATCGACATCTACCCATGATATTGGTTCCATCTGAATATACAAATTTCTTCTCCATGGTGCTATTTATGCCACCTGTGGCATTTATAAGAAATGATTTGGTCGAGCCTGTTTCTATGCATGCTTGAATTAAGTTTTCGGGAAGCATATTTCTAATTATGTCTAAAATTGATTCCAAAGTGTCAACTCCTTCTTCGGCACCCTTAGACGAGCCCGTTGCGTTCTGTGGTAGGTCTGGAGAACCGGGGTGAATTAAGACAACGAGACCAATGCCCAATATTGCTGCCATAACTGTCGTTATCATGTAATAAGCAAAAGCCAGTGAACCCATCCTACCACTGGATCTGGGGTCAAGTCCGGCTAACCCTGGAAAGTTATATTTACAAGCAAATTGCTTAATATAAAAGTAATCTACTAATTAGAGTGCTTAAGTGTTTACCTGTAATTAGTGATGAGGTAATTAAAGGTAGAATAAGCATTTTAAGTGCTCTCATCATAATTTCACCAGGGAAAGACACCAACATAACAGTATCATCATCGAACTTTGCATTTTCCTCGTCCGGTAATGTTAAACGAGCTAGAAAGCCTATTACAAATCCGAGTAGCACTCCAAGAATTGTGAGGACGAGTAATAAATTATTCAACATCCAATTTGCAACCTATAAGTAACGAAAAAAAAATATTAAGTGTTTTTTTTGTTGTTGTTGTTGTTGTTATTAATGAGTTCCCTTTCACATAACACAAATGGCATTTCAAGTTAATTGCTTATACAGTATGATGTTTTTATTTGATTCGCCATTACTTAACATCGGCTAAACTTCAAAAATAGTTCATGTTTCTTTTTTTTTTTTTTTTTAGAATTAAATGCTCTTATGTCAGCAACCCGCATTCCATTTTCAGAATTACTTTTTTTCCTTAGCTTGGATGCCTCTTTGGTCCTTTTCCAAAAATCAAATGCGACATCACAGTGACCTTAAGGAGAACTACCTTTTTGTCAAAGTAAAACATAACTCATAAAAAAAATGTCGCCAACTCTTTCTACCGTAGCCCGTGGCCTCAACCTAAATAGATAAAGCAGATCGCGTCTGAGGTATCCTTTAGATCAATATGACGAAAACGAGCAAAATTAATGATGTTGCTCTAAAAATAAGTGCTTTCACTCTTAAAAGCAGAGTAATTGAAGTTGCAAAGTGACAAATATATTTATAGCTTTTATCATTAATAGATTTTCACTAATCTTTTGCATCAATTACTCACAGTAGAATCTACTATCTTAAGTGGCTATAAATCTGGTTGCAGAATCAATTAATCTCTTATTTTTACTAGAAACAAAAGTTACGTACAGGCAGTGCAAGTTTGACACGTTTCATCATTTGTCTTGCCATAAAATAAACAAATAATTCAATTGTGAGTACAATTTGATTTATCTAATTGACCCCCTGGCCCCTGCCCTGAAGTAGCCTCTGGAAACCCAAAATAGACACCTCTGGTAATGAATTTGTATCATGTGAAGTTGAATCTGTTACACTACTAAGTTTTTACTGGATTAGCTCTTATGCGCTCTCCACATGTCACTGGTGCCGGTGCTTCCGCAGGTGAAATTACTGCTACCATCGGTTGGGGTCTTCTTGGAGGCAGCATCACTTCTTTCGCGTCCACGCCGGTGTCCGCCATGTCGAACCTGTTGATGGAGAACGGGATTAATATCCGCAAAAGTGATGAAAGGAAATCATCAAAGGGCAACGTCTACGGGATGTGCAGCGCAGACTGGCAGTCACCCAAACATTTGATTGGTTTCGAAGTCCCACTTATCAACAAAAACAGAAAGAAAAACGTGGATTTTCGTGTTTATAGCGGAAAGCGAATGACGTAAGATAAGATTTTATCTCGTAACTATTTACAATGTAAATTGAGCAATTAGTTTAGAGAATTGGGCCATTGAGATTATACAATGTGAAAGCCGAAATAAAGTAAAGAAGTGTAATGAAAGGAAGTGAAATTCAAATGAAAGACGGTGAAACAAAAGTGAAGGAAGTGAGTAATAATTAAATAGACAAGCGAAACTCAAGTCGGTCAATAAAATTCCATCCATTGACATGCTGAAATAGGCTTAATTGTGATGGTCAGCGAATTTCATTTTGCAAACATTTAAAGAGAAAGTTTCCTTGTGGGCGACGCGACGTACGGTTGTAAATCAAGTTATGAAATGAAATTAGATATAAACTTATCTCAGAAGTGTTGAGGGCTTGTTTCGTAGTGAATGAAGTGCTTGTAAATAATAACTTTAAGTTTTAAAAGATATTTATGCCACCCGAGAAAAGTCGGAGAAAATGTAAAATTTGTGGAATGTTTGCATTTCGTTGTAAACTTTGAAAATTGCACATGTTTTGTGAAACTTTCGTGTGGGAAAAAAATCAAACGGGAGTTCACTATAACTCAGCAAATTTTCAATAGAAAAATTCATTTTGCTACTTCTTTGCAAACAGCCAGAAGACGTACAGTACAATATACTGCACTTGCACTCTAATTGGCTGCAGATTTCAATACACTGGTGCTAGTAAAATAATATGAAATCTGCATCCAATTTACAGAATTTCAAAGATAAGAGCCAAATTCTAAGAACAAAATATGGTTAGGCTTTACCGTAATTTAAATTGTAACAGTAACATTTACATATATTTCTTAACTAATGATAATAACTCCAAGATCAACATCAATTCTAACAAAATATTTCATTTACCCTTTTTCCAAGTTCATAAACATCAAATAATTTAACTATTTGATCCAATTTTTAATACGGTACCATAAATCCTCAAATTGTGCGCGGGGGAAATAAGATAAATCATTTTGTACTTAGGGAGCGGGTGGCATAAATATAAATTACTTTACGAACAAACAAACAATACATTTACGATTGTTGTAATCGTAAAACGTGTCGTCTTAATTCGTAGTTCTATCACAACACAACTTTAGGACTATTTAAGCATCAATTACAATGCTAAAATAATCGTAAAGTACGGTAATCAAAAAAGAATGTTTGAAACATTCGTTTTTGATTGATCGTCATTGCTATTACGCGGGTCTTTATAGAATTTCATCAAAAGTTACAATTCGAAATATTATAATAAAAATATTCCACTACAAGGAATCTATGTCAAAGTCTTATCAAGGCTGCAGTAGTTGATTCAAGTGCAATATGTCATTTTCTTGTATAATCACTGATGTGTTCCCAGCTGGGCTCATCAGTGATAATCAAAATAAAAAAAATTAATAACAAATAAAATGCAGTAATTAGTAAGGCATGCTAATAAGGACAGATTATTGCAATGAGAATAGAAATATGTAATATGATAAATAATAGGCCCAACTCATTTAGCAGTTCGAGCTTCCTTTCAGCTGTTAAGAAAGGATGTGCGAGAAAGAGAGAGTGAGTAGAGGGGGGGAAAAAAAGCAAGTCAGACAAATCGCGAATTCAGTGCCTGAAATGTGATTTTTCTATTCTGGAGGACAAACCAAGCTTGTAGATTCTATTCTGAGCTAAAATTTGTGCCACAGGAAATAAAATTTATTGACTGCTACTTTCTTCCTGGGGCACAGTTGTGTATGACTCAGTCATAAGAAAAAATTTTTATTTTGTTAATTACATATTTATGTATGTAAATCAAAATTTATTTTTCCAAATACCAAAGTTCACTTTGGAATTTTTTTTAAAGAAGTAATAAATGTTAGGTTTCAAGATGAAATTAAACGCCAGTAAATAAACAAAATCAAATGAAATGGACTTTATCCAACAGCAGAAATAAAAAAAAAAAAGAAAAACATAGAACAAGTTTGTATCATTGCTGAGGGTCATACAGAGAAGTGTATAGAAATGGCTGACTGTAAGGATGAAGTCCTAATTTCTCCCACGACTCTTAGTGGATGAAATTAACCACTTGACTTTTTTCATTTCAATATGACTAAGAAGGGAATCAAACACATTTCCGCGTACACTTTCTGTGAAAAGTACCATTTCCATAACACGTGACTGAGATCCTTGAAAACCTCAAATATGAATATTTAAAACATTTCAAGAAAAAAAGTCTTTTAACTTTTTATGTAATACTAATACTCAAGTTCCAAAGTTGTTGTTTATCGACATGTAATCACTCTAGTAAAGCCTGCTTAATACCTATTTTACTTGGCGCTCTCAGACTTATTTATCTAAATTTAACTTTTTGATTGCACTGAAAGTGCAAAAACAAAATTAACAACAAAAACAAAGTGAAAATAAAAATAAATTTGCAAAAATATAAAATAAATAAAGGTGTAAGAAAAAGATTACTTACTTTGTGGCTAAATATTTGCCAATATGAAAATGTTATTTCACTACCTGAAAAAGGTAATCAAATTTCACCAGGTGCTGCCAAACTCGGCCTCAAGCTATCTGCAACTGATGGACCCACGTGGTTTACATAAAACTTTTTCTTCTCTTTTGCCAGCAGTCTGGACCTGGACTTGCTTATCACGTGACGACAGTGGACACTGGATTGGGTGCCACAGTCTACTACAACTACAACTACCCTGCCCTTGGCTTGTTTTAATGTGGTGTGGGATTCCAACACAAGCGGCGCCACGTTGTATTAAACCTTAATTAGGTCTGCTCTGGAATGGAGTTACAGGAGGGAGAGAAGATGGGGGAAAACAGTTTGAATTTTTTGCTTTTCGATTAGGTTCTGAGAAGGAAAGGAAATGAAATAAAATGAGATAAAAGTAAATATCAAGTTGTTTATGGATGACAAAGTTCACGACTTGGGTTAATTTTTTAATATCTTACAGTTAGTAGAAGAAAAGTGTTAATCAAGATGTTGCATGAATGTTGAGTAAATAGAATTATCAGATTAGAGTTACCGTACCGTATCAACGGTGTGGAAAGTGAAAATTGAGTTTTAAATAATCGTAAAATATTTTATGTGTTTTCCAAGTGCTTTTTTTATTGGAAAAAGAAGTATCCCATTAAATTTAGACTGTGGTACTACGAAAGAGGTACTTTAAATGATGAATGTTTATACAGAATATTAAAAAAAAATGCATTCTTTTTTGAATGACAGTAATTTCGGTGGAATTTTTACATCTGCCATTTATCTGAACACATGTAATTTTGGATTACATTCAGTGATAAAAGTAATATATTAAATCCAACGTGTCTTTATTAAAAATTTGACTTAAAATATAATAAAAATTCAAAGACTGAGTAACCTTAAGTTTAAATAGCAAGTTGTTTTTAAGATTTAAAATCATTTAGTCGCTGTTACTGTTACTGCATGGCACTTCATTCAATGTGACAGTTTGCATTTGAATTTTGAAAGTAATTAGTAAACACAAGAATTGTTTTGCCTAAGGTAATTTTAATTAATATGCCAGAATTCAAGCGTTAGTTGCTACTAATACTCATTAATTTTCTATTGTTTTATAGTGAAAATCTTCGATATAGCATTGCTCGACTTACTACGTTTACATGAAAAGATAATCAATACTTTGTTGGTTATGGTTTCAAAAGTATAACCATCGAAGTATCAAATTCTTTATAGATTATCTTGTCTCCTGTCACGTAAACGTAGTTTATGTTAGACTAACACTTGACTGATTTAAAATCAATTAAATAAATGTATTCAGACCTGGTTTTAGACGAAAGCAAAAATAGTCTTGAATCTTGACGTTACTAATAAATCAAAACAAATTTCTCAATGTAATGACAATAAATTTTAAGAAATCAGAAATTACTGACTAATATTTCTTCACATCATCACCTAATTTAAATGCCATCAGTGTAATAAATTTGATGCTAAATACTTACATAATATTCAATTTGTCCTTGGTGTCTTCAGTTCTCAGGGTACAGTGGTCAAGTAGTTTGAATCATTTTGTTTTCAGCACCACATGTCTAGGTTAAATTGGAATTATCAGTCGGTTGCACAATAAGCAGGCGTTGTCCCAGAATCCTTATGTTTTCGGTAGAGAACAAATTGCCAATTTTATCTAAATTTACAAAAAAAAACAAAAAACAAACAAACAAACAAAAAAACACCACCTATTTTCATTAATCTAGCTCGTAAAACATTGTTTAACCTACCAATGACTTTAATCATCTCTTTTATGTAAAATAATAATTAGATGAATTAGCCAATCCAATTATCGCAGCGTAATTAAGACTAATTACTTTCGAATATTTATAAATGTGTTTAATAGAAATGGAAACACAATAATGAGAAAAAACATACGAACTTTTTATTTTTTGTAAATCATTTCAGAAAATGACGTTTCAATTTTGAAAGTCTTTTATAAAAACTCGTGGATGTACTAACAAGAATCTCAAATGGAAATGTTATAAATTAAACATATAAGGAAGGAAAAAAAAACAAAAAAAAAAAAAAAACACTTAAATTGCAAAATTTGCAATTTTACTCATTTTAGATCATAAAAATTTTCTTAAAATTTTAAATGATATTTTCAACATTGAAAACTGAACAAAAAAAGGGGTTTTTACATACGAAAAAAATGAGAGAAAAAATTAAAGGCGACGTAAATGCTTCGACAAAACATCCTACATTTTCTTGCTTCCGGTCGTCGCTAATGCAGTCATCAATTTATCACGTAACTTGTTCACTTTGACTTGTTGCAATCCATCTTTCGAGCTATACTTCAACGCCAACTTCTCCAACATCTTCGAATCCAGAGACACGGATGAAACTGTGTGCAAATCCATCTCTTCAAACACCGGGTCCACATCGTCGTCGCCGCTAACAACAGACACCAGCTTCAACAAATCTTCAAGCTGTTTACAGGGCGACATTGGGTTCGAGCTCTCTAAATCGTCCAACAACTCGTTTGGAATACTAATCACGTCTTGCAGCGGCACAACGTGGGTGAAATTACTCGATTTGTACACCAAACATCGCATTTTCAATTCTTTATCGACCTTTTCTTCGACTACCTTTGGTTCATCCGCATTATAAACTACAACAACGGGTGGGGCTACTTGACTTCGTGTCAAAACCTTTCCACTCACCGCCACCTCTTTCCTCGGCAAAAACAGTTTGTTTCTTTGAACTTTATTCAACATCACCGATCCGTTCTTTATCACGTCCATATTGAGCCTGTCTAATTTTATAACCGGTTCTATCATCCTGACTAAGTTACCATTATCAGTGCTGGACGTCTTCTTTCTTTTCCGCACCGGTGACGGCGGTGACCATTGCGGAATGTTCACGCTTTGATCTTCGTCTTCGACCAACTCGACTTCCGGCTCCAATAACCCGATTGGATCTTCGGGTGGTTCAGAATTCATGCTCACGACAACTGGCACAGTGGGACTCATCAACATTCGCTTCAAATGCGACGTGCTGTTCCCCTTCTCTAACTCTGAAGTAGCATTTTTATTTTGAACAGGCGGCGAAAAGTGAAGTTGAGGTTGAGCTTGACATGTCTTCACAATATATGGACTAAACTGATGACAACCGCGACTAAGCTGATTATAACCGCTCATTGAAGTATTAGGTTGCATGACCGCGGGCGTGTAATGTGGCCGTAAGAGTGACAATGGCGTTAAATGTTGCTGATACGATTTTCCATACGTTATTCGCGGAGGGATGTTCTGTGAAGTCGGTAGTTTAGCCGGGCACATTCGAGGTGTGTTGGGATATGCAGGCGTGGTAATGGTTTTGGCAGCCGGTCTGGCAGCTGGTTTGTACGCAGGCACTTGAAATTGACGTTGTTGAATTATTGCCGGAAATTTTGCATTTACTTGCGAATTGGCAACGGCTTGAGGTAGTTGCCTGGCGATCGAAGCGTGTTGCGCGGCGATCGAAGCGTGTTGCGCAGGAGGTCGAACGACATTTAACAAACCCGGTGTCACAGCGGGTGCTTGCGGCAGCACGTTCGCGGATACCGGTATGAATTGAATGTTTGTGATGTTACTAGGAGTTTGTTGATGCAGTGGCACAACTAGAATAAATAATTATTTTAAAAAATAAATTATCTTTTTCAACTATAAGGTAGAAATAAAATCAAATAACCTTTTTTTCGCGTCTGGTTCGGTACGGAGTTCGGTACGTTTTTAGGTTTGTTCTGTTGCTGAATGAATTTTAACAAACTCTCACCGACGGCTAAGTCCTTCGGATCACTAAAACGAAAAGCAGTTGGTGAACCCGTAACAGCCAACGGCAGCCTTCCAGTCGCAGTTGTTGACACTACGCTTGGAGTGCCCGATGGCATGACGACCACTGTTGATGCTGGATTTATAACTGACGATAATGCTGTTGTGATAGTTTGGGGCTTTAAAATTGCCGAAACACTATTAGCGGTACTTTCTCTCGTCTGTAACTTTTGAACTGCCTGTAATAAATTAAGTGGAACTTGCGGTTGTCCGATCCGACTCCCCATGCCTAAACGTTGCGCCTGCGTTTGATTCATTGGCAATTTTACTATTTTTCCTGTATCGCCACAATGAAGCACGAAATACGGTAAATTCGTGGCTGGTTCTACTGGCGCTGGCTTAGGTACAGGTATTGGTTGAGTGTTCGCATTGACCACAGGCAGGTTGGCAATCAGAGTTGGCGGTCCAATACCCACAGGCGTCGGCACAGTGACTTTAGGGACGGATACCGTGTTCGAGGTCAGCGCCGTTGCGGTCGAATTTAAATTGGTCATGCTGTTTTCTCTTATAAAAGTTGTAGTAGGAATTTAACTGAAAAAGATCACAGTGATATTAATTGACTAAGTAAGAAAATAATGAAATTTACACAACATAACATCGTTCATTCGTGAAATAGAACTCAACAGGAGTTTGGTTTCCGTTATGGGCTATCAATGTATTTTAATTAACTCGTATTCCGTATTAAATTTCAGTTTATTACGCGTAACCTATTCTATTACCTTTACTTCTCGTTTATACTCCTATTACACAATAAAACGATCTAGTAAATTCAAACTCGACTCCTAGCCATACTTGCAGTTCCCTATTCCATTTAATGTCAATGACGTCATTAACTGTTGGCTTCAAAGAGAAGAAACTGAATTTTTCTTACTATTTGCTTTAAGTCTTAATATTTTCATCTTAAGTTATTGATATTGTGTGGGAAAAAAATAGATCTAGTACGTATAAATTATCTGCTAGCTAGGATCCAATATTTTTGTTCCCAGCTGCTACTGTAGTTACCTTTTGTTCCATTTGTGATTATAGTTGATAATTATTTGGCGCTACCATCTATTGAGGAAATGTGTAACGTCGAAACTTAAAAGACAATTTGTGACGTT
>JAQFZP010002819.1:0-12204 GCA_034695745.1 Geophilus truncorum | reverse complement strand
TTACAGAAAAACAACTGGTTAGTATGAAATTAATATGGTACCAAATACCTCATCTTGCCGATTAATATCGTGCACATCGCTATGTATTGAAAGATATTTGTGTTTAAAGTTTGAATTGTACCAGTATCGGTTCAATTGTGAACTTGGGAGATTCCATTTCAACTCGAACCAAGTTTGCATGTATGTAGGAACAAGTCAAGGAACCATCTGCACACATAGTGTAATTTCTCTGGGGATCAGGGTAAAGCTGAAAAACAGGTTTTATTACTACCTGCTCGCCGAATTCTATAAAAAGAAAAAATACAAATTACTGTTTACAGCGATATGATCTCATTAAATTCCAACAAAAACACATTTTCTCACATTTACATAATTACCGTATTCTGTCACTAGATGGCGGTATAACAGCATCTTTCTAAAAAAAACAACCAAAACATCATTTAACTCATTAATAAATCTTAACTAATCCATTTAACCAACAAAACCAACCATTTCTAATTAATAAAATAAAAAAAAAAATAATTAAAAATTTAAGATTTTTAAAATTTCTAAAACTATTTTATAATTTTTTTCTCTATTTTAATACCTAGAATTGTGTGCTTTTAAACGTAACAATTGGCACGCGCTTGTCGCTTGACAATTAGTTTAGAGTTTAAATTCTTATGAAAAAGTGAAAAAAAAAAATGTCCTATACGGTATAACTAATCTTTCGGCGATACTTTGGAATAAATTTGCCAGTTACTTCAGACTACAAACACCACAGCAAACTAATGTGTATAACATAAATATACAGACTGCAGTTTTCATGCCAAATGGATCAATTCAGTCAACCAGCGAAATTAAGGTAACACAAGAAACAACAAGTAGAAAACGTAAAACTGAAAATGACGAAGAAGAAGAACCAACTCCGAAAAAACCTAAAACAATTCCCATCTCTACCTTTGTAGCGGAATTAATGGATCAACATTTTTCGAAGGAGGACTTGATACGATCAAGTTTATTTGGTCGTCAAAACGGCAGGCGAGAGAACGATGCAGCAAGACCTGGACTTTCAACCAAAGGAGTATAGAGATAGTCGTTGGTAAGTTAAAATATACCGGCTGTATATGGCCATAAAATCTTCTAAAAAAAAATGAAATATATAGAAACACTGATAAATATGTGCATGAAAGCTATTGTAAATCATCCGAGTTCGAAGGATACGACCACCAAACCGTCACCAGTCCTACCATCGACGACAATTACCACAGCTACTGCGATGGGGGAGTATTATGAAACAAATGAAGCAGAAATCTACAATATTATGCAAAATCATCTGAAAAATCACCGAACAAAAATAAAGCCAAGAGAGAGAGAATAAAAAAAAAAAAGAAAGTCCCAGGTTAGGCCAAAGTGCCAGAGCTTAAAAAGCTAAGTACCCTAAGTTAGGGTTAGTCTATTGAAGAAGCTGCCAAGAGAGAGAATAAAGAAAAAAAGATAGTCCCAGGTTAGGCCCAAGTGCCAGTGCTTAAAAAGCTACGTACCCTAGTTAGGGTTAGTCTATAGAAGAAGAAGAACAAGCCAAGAGAGAAAGATTAAAGAAAGAAAAGAAAGTCTCAGGTTAGGCCCAAGGACCAGAAGTTAAAAAGCTAAGTCCCTTAAGTTAGGACTAATGTTAATATTACAGTAAAGAAGAAAAAGCCAAAAGAGAGAGAATAAAGAAAGAAGCCAAGAGAGAGAGAATAAAGAAAGATGTGTTGCCTTGAGTAAAGCTGATGCTTTACTGATTCAATAATGGCATTTCAGTTGCAAAGAAACCTTACAACAATAGCATAACATCATTGTGAATAATAATCAAGAATGATGATATATCAATAAAGAAAGCACACCGTAAGAATGATCATGTACTAAACGCAGTAGCACAAATGTCGCGTGAAATTTGCTAAAAAATTGACAAAAGTTATTGTAGAAAGTTATGTTTTTATTACAGTTTCAGAAAGCAAATAGAAAATTAAAATAAAAATCAATATAAAGTTGACTTTTTACATGTATTATAATTTTCTATCAACTTTCATATTTAGTAGAAATTCAACTTTTTACAACCAACTTTCCAATAAATTATCCATTGGAAAAATCGTAATTCACACAGTGATACCTTTTAAAACAAGAAATGTATTTTGCAAATTAAAAAGAAAAAATATTTTTTTTTACAATTTAAAAAAATATTTTTTTTTTTAGATTTTTTTATAAGCAAAACATTTTTTTGTTTTAAAATTTTCTCATAAAATTTATTTCTCACTTCGTCTTACTTCTTAGATCAAAGATTTAGATAGCAGAAAGAAGAAAGAAAGAAAGAAAAAAGAAAATGTGTTTTTTGTTGGAATTTAGTGACTGTAAACAGTAATTTGTATTGTTTTATTCTTTTTTTTTTGTATAATTCTTTGTATAATAATAATATTTATTTATTTTTATTTATTTATTTATTTTTTAATTTACACAAAATAAAAATTGATTTTTTTCTACACTTTTAGAATTTAACACACATAAGAATTAATGTGGCAAAGTATATTTTTTTTAAATAAATTATTCATTCGTTTAGAAGAATTTGAAGGTTTTGACACATTAAGTATTAGAAATTTTAAATTGATCTGGACAAATAAAAAATTTATTTTAAAAAATATACTTTGCTAGATTAATTCTTAGTCTGTTGAATTCTAAAAGGGTACGGTCCGTTATGCCCGCCAAACTTTATGACCTCTATAACTTCCGGCGGCTATAACTGTCATCGCTGCGGGATGTTTATAAAACCAGCGCCGGTTTTAAATAAGGGTGGTCGTAATTGTAGGCGGGCATAATGTATACGACCCTTCTAAAAGTACAAGTATATGCGAAATCAATTTTTATTTTGTGTAAAATAAAAAAATTAAAAAAAGTTTTTGTTTTTTCTGAGTAGTTCGTTCTAGTGATATTGGTGGCGCTACAAATGCGATCTCAATGATGCAAAAGCTAGTAATGCAAAAGCTAGTAATGCAAAAGAATCCAATAACCAATAAAAATGTCGATTATGGAGAATCCGATTCTTCTTCTTCTGAGATATTTGATTTAATTCTCTAATTTATTCCTAATTGTCTCCAATTATGTTAGTCGCAATAAAAATGACCTGATAAATGGTTAGATGAGGGTAAAATGTCAGCATCTGATACACTGAAGCAGTGTACAATGTACACTGCTAGCAGTGTACATACGTGAAAGTAAGCAAAAAGAAAAGTGAAATGGAAGTTGATTAAATTTCACCAGTTTATTTCTGTTTTAAGTATTAACATGTAACTGCTAGACTTGAATTTTAACTTTGATCTTTCACCTGTTTTTGTTATTGTTTTAGAAATTATATAATCGCCACCAGTGGGCGCGTATTGTATCAACTTATGCAATAATCATCATTCTGAATGAATTATTTTATATTTTTTTTTTTTAATTAAATTTTAAAAATTTAAAAATTTCATTTAAAAAACAAAATTTACATCCCAAATAAATCCAAAAACTAGCATATAATCCCTTTAAAAACAAATGTACGATATTTCACAATAGTAAGAAAGTTAACAATAGACGCGCGGAATACAGTTTCAAAATTTGAAGTAGAATCCGGATAAAACATAAAATCCTTTAGAAAAATTCGTTGAGTTCTGTAAAACAGTATTAGCAGGGTACAGTATATTCTTCCGCATAAACAAAATTCTCAGTCATCCACACCAACTGTTTCTGTGAACCAAATTTTTGTTTTTACACCAAATGCAATGCCATCAATTTCAACTGCATCTGCAATTCCCGAATTATCGACTTCATGTCCATCTCAAATTCAGGCATTAACTTCATCCCAGCTTGGGAAAAGAAAATTGACTACAAAAACTTCTGAATCAAAACGCGCTCGCACATCAAAACAACTCTCAAGCTGATGCTGACATTGATAAGTCATCCGAATCAGGCACGGACTTGGACACTGATATTAACTACTCCGGATCAGACACGGACACGGACACCGATGCTGGTGAAATCATACACAGTTGTCAATTTTCATTGGAAGTTCATTGGCAAATAAAAGAATTGGCATCCAGCTCTTTATTGGGTAAAATTCAAGGAAGAAGTTTGAACAAAGTAGTAAAACCTGGATTGAATAAAAAAAAACTTAATATTATCATCAGTAAGTACTTAAAATTAAGCTTTAAATTATCGTTAAGAAAAGTTTCACGTCACAGATGAGGTCATACACTACTATATCCGGAATCACCTCGCAAACCGTCGTGCTAGATTTAACAGCCAAAAGAGAGAATAAAGAAAGAAAAGATAGTCCCAGGTTAGGCCCAAGTGCCAGCAGTGTTGAATCCAGAAGGGAGTTAGCCCCTGAGTTATTGAAATTCAAAGTTCTGGATTCAACACTGAGTGCCAGTGCTTAAAAAGCTAAGTACCCTAGTTAGGGTTAGTCTATTGAAGAAGAAGAAGAAGAAGAAGCCAAGAGAGAAAGATTAAAGAAAGAAAAGAAAGTCCCAGGTTAGGCCCAAGTGCCAGAGGTTAAAAAGCTAAGTCCCTTAAGTTAGGACTAATGTTAATATTACAGTGAAGAAGAAAAAGCCAAAAGAGAGAGAATAAAGAAAGATGTGTTGCCCTGAGCAAAGCTAAAGCTTTACTGATTTAATAATAACATTTCAGTTGCAAAGAAACCTCACTACAATAGCATAACATCATTGTGAATAATAATCAAGAATTATGATATACCGTATCAATAAAGAAAGCACACCGTAAGAATGATCATGTACTAAAAGGTTTAAACTAGGGACAAAATATAGGCTTAATTAAGAATAAATGAAAGGTTTAAATATAAGTAGCAATATAGCAACTTAAACCTAATCTTAATCTAGGAAGTTTCTTTCCAAAGTGCAACAGTTCAAAAACAAGATTAAAAGCCATAAAAAGATATAATAGAAAGCAAATAGAAAATTGAAATAAAAATCAAGATAAAGTTGACTTTTTATTATAATTTTCTATCAACTTTCAGATTTAGTAGAAATTCAACTTTCTGCAACAACTTTCCAATAAATTATCCATTAGGAAAAATCCTGTACCAGTAATGAATTAAGCCTACTCGTTTTAACTTATTAACTCACTAGCTACAATAAATATTGTGGTTTCTCTATCTGAGACTGGGGTTAACCTGTATTGATATCTCGTTCTCAAAGAGAATTAATAAAAACCAGGATTTACACTAAAAAATAAAAATAGGCTCGCCACTTACTTATGTACCGTAGAGTAAGAAACTACTAAATAGATAGAACTAAGTTCTATCAAACTTGATATCAAATCACTAAACTGTCTGGCTAAACCCATGTAGACTAAAGCTACTTTTACAAGGTAAAAATAACTTTTCTCTAAATTATAAAAATCTCGGATAATAGCAACTAGTTTTACGATATAAAACTAGTCTAAATCAACCACCCAATTAATCACTATTAATTTAGCTGCTTTTACGATGTCAAAGCAGCTCAAATTAACTTCTAACTATCAAAAATAATTTATCTCTATTCGCGTTGCGATTTAGAAATAACTTATAACTCCTCAAATAAAATTAGTAAATAATTACTGTACTTTTAAATAAAAAAAATAATTTTACCATTCAATGTTCCACTTTCGTCAAACAGTCCACTGACGTAAGTTTTCCCCTTGGTTTCGTAGCATTTATTGGCAGGATTAATACTTGAATTTGCCAGTGTTTTGAAACTTATTTCATATCTACGTCCGTCCAGATGACCAACTTTTTCTTTCGAGGTAAAATTCAGAGTTATATTTCTGTAAATATTTATAAAATTTATATATAAAAAAAAAAAAAAAAAAGTAATTGCCTTTTCATGTTTGAATTGACGCTGAATGCGGCGTTGGCCAAAACTGTTGTCCGTTGTGGTTTCCAAGAAGTGTCAAATGTTGCGCAAATAAAAATCAGACGTGGTTAATAAAATGTAGAAATACCGTATTGTGTTTATTTGCAAAATTAAAGTAATGTGATTTTTCCAATAAAAGATTTTTTGAAAAGAAAAGAGATAACAATATTCAAGATAAAGTGAGAAAATAAATAACTGAAAACAATAGGAAAGAAAACTGATATGAGAGTTCAACGGTGAAGCCAGTGACAAAAATATAGCAAGTAGAAGAACTGAAAAAAGAAGATAAAGAAACATAAGTATCATGTCCAGAATACTATTTAAAGATCCTGGTGCCTGTAATTTGAAAAGAAAGAAGATAGATTTCATCTATTATACTTGTACAAGAAAAACTGACTTCAGAATTAGAAGGAACACCAGCAACTTGTTCGATATGAGATAGAATGGGAGATTAGAATTAGGAAGACAAGAGAAGTTATATGACCCGAAATTGCCACTAACATTTAAGCCTGTGTCTTACCGGGTATCGAATTAACAAATGATGATTTAATACAAGTACAGGGTTTTTAAGAAGGCAGAAGGAGTTGGCTCACTACATCAGTAACGGATATTGAGTTTGTTTATTTATTTATAATTAGTGGCTCGAAGGATTATAATAAGTCATGCCAATCCAAGGCAAGTCCTCGAATGTAGGGGTACCACCTTCGACATCATAACACGTTACGTGTGGTCACGTGATCGTGAATGGTGGGAGACGGTGGGACTGACTAAGCCCCAATTAGTAACATACACTCTGCGCAAATGGGCTGCGGCCTATCCACTCGCTCAACAACATTAGCAACAAACTAAGGTATTAAATAAACTAATTTACATTTTATTTATTTTTTTATTTTTTATTTTTTTTATTTTAGGGAGTCTTGTATGGAGTGTAGTTGCCTTTTTTGTTTATTATGTTCAAAATTTCTCCTGATACTGGATTAAACAGTTATTAAGCATAACTGTTTTCCATAATCTCGCTGACCATTGATCCATTGAGAGAGAAAAAAAGAAAGAAAGAAAGAAAGAAAGAAAGAAAGATAGAAAGAAAGAACAATACGAAAAGGAGTATACAAGTCCTGATGTTCCTTAAGTCATGGCTAATGTTAGTGTTAGAGCAATGAAGAAGAAGAAGCCAAGAGAGAGAGAAAAAAGAAAGACGTGTTGCCTTGAGTAAAACTGATGCTCTACTGATTCAATAATGACATTCCAGTTGCAAAGAAATCTCAGTACAATAGCATAACATCATTGTGAGTAACAATCAACAATGATGATATATCAATAAAGGATGCATGCAACACTATAAAAATGATCAATCATTATGATTTGGACTCCATTCAAAAAACTGCTGAATCTATTACACTCTTGACTTGTGAAACTAACGTTGGGTTATTGTTTTATGATAATGAAAAAGATTACTATGGGAATGAGAGTAAATCTTAAGACGCTACAGAGAATGAAAGTAAGCTAAAAGAAAAGTAAAGATCAGTTTATAGAAGTTGAAGTGATTTCTTCCTAAAAGTTAAGAAAGTTAAGTGAATCGTTAAACATTTGTATTATTAATTTAAGTCTAATGTCATTTTTCCAATAAGGAATTCGTTGAAAGGAAAAGAGATAACAATATTCAAGATAAAGTGAGAAAATAAATAAGTGAAAACTGATATAAGAGTTCAACGGTGAAGCCTAAGTAATAGCCTAACCAGTGACAAAAATATAGCAAGTAGAAGAACTGAAGAAAGAAGATAAAGAAACATAAGTATCATGTTCAGAAAACTATCCTGGTGCCTGTATCATGGATAAGCCCAGATAAAGACATAATTTGAAAAGAAAGAAAGATGGATTTCATCTATTATACAAGAAAAACTGACTTCAGAATTAGAAGCAACACCAGCAACTTGTTCGATATGAGATAGAATGGGAGATTAGAATTAGGAAGACAAGAGAAGTTATATGACCCGAAATTACCACTAACTTTTAAGCCTGTGTCTTGCCGGGTATCGAATTAACAAATGATGATTTAATATAAGCACAGGGTTTTTAAGAAGGCAGAAGGAGTTGGCTCACTACATCAGTAACGGATATTGGGAGCCGAGGGAAAACACATTTTTCCCACGTTTGAGGGTGAGCATTGGCTCTTGATAATCTTAAGGTTAACAAATCAAGGAACAAACTGTTATCAATACGATACAGATTCGTTAATGAATAAAGACATATTCAGTATATGCGGATGCTTTTTTGTGGAGTTAAAATGTGTGGAGGTTAAAAGTGTTCAAAGTGTTCAAAGTGTTCGAATGCAGTATAATGTCGCAGTTAGTGTTAGTTAAGAATTGACACCTGTTAATTATTGCTTTATATTGTTTGCTCTTATCTAGTGTATCTCTGACCGAAAGAAGAATATTCACTAACTGGAACTCGAAAAGTTAATCTGCATCCATTTTTCGCAAGTGGACATTCAGTGTCTATTTATATCAATAGGAGGTACCTTATTAATGGTAAATATGTCATTTGTAAGTGTATAATGTGAAGAGTTATTGTATGTTGTAAAAGTGTATTAGATTGTATATAATGGACGAGATTTGTGAAGTTGAAGTATTTAAATAATATGTTAGTCTATGTTATTTAAATTTAAATAATGTTTGAATTGATAATTGTTAAGTGTCTATAGTATAAAGTAAAAGACTTTATTGTGTCGTATGGTATTGTAATATGACATTTCATGATACGACAACATGATTTTTAAATGTTACGAAACATATGAACTGCACACACCATAACGGTAGCGTTCTGATTTAGCAGCGGGGGCGAGGCTAAAAGATGCTTACCCGATCTAATAATTAAATTAAATTCCGTACACAAATAATGTTTGCCTCCAGCGTGTAAAGAAAAAGTCAAGACAGAGAATAAAAAAGAGATGGTGCTTTACTGATTCAATAATAATGTCAGAATCAGAAAGAATAATAAGTTTGATCAAAACTTGTTAAGATACAGACCCAAATACCAAATGAAAGATAGAAAAATGAATGAACCACACAAAACAACAGTAATAACCGCCAACTGCAACTTCTCGCGAAAACAGAAAACCACAATAAAATTATCAACTCTGAATTTTTGATAAAAAAGAAAGGAAAGAAAGAACCCGAGAGAGAATAAAGAAAGAGATGTTGCTCCGAGTAAAGCTGGCCACTGATTTAATAATGTGTTTAGATTTGCAAAGAAAACTTTCAACAATAGTCATGGATTTGATACATCACATCATTATAAAGAACAATTAGAAATGATAACACAACAAGAATGAAAGCATATGACAACAATAAGCACATGTTGAAAGGCTTAAACTGGGTTTAGTGATAGAATTTAGATGCAATGAATAGGCTTAAGAACTAGAAACTAAATGTAGGAAATAGGAAAATGTGTTAAATTTAGCTTAAGTCTATATGGTGCTGTCTACATGGTCATAAGTAGGGCATGCCACCGGTTTTTATCAGCGATAAAAAACCCGATTTTTTTTACTTTTTTGCCCGTATCGGAAACCGATTTTTTTGTTCACAATTATCGGGATTTTCGATTTATGGAAAAATTTTATTTTCGTACATTTTGATTCAGTAAAACGTACGAAAAACGTGATTAGTGATGTTATATAAGAAATGAAATTAATTTGTTTCGGCATATACAATCACTACAACTACAACACTATCTTGTTATGGCATCAGTGTGGAATTATTTCACAAAAGAGGCAAACAAAGAATCTGCGAAATGCAATCAATGCATGAAGATCATTCAATGTAAAGGTGGAACGACTATTGGAATGAGAAGTCACCTTAAACGAAGACATAAAGTCAACGTTGACATTGAAAAACAGAACCGTGAAACGAGAACGATCGAGTCCGACTCCGAGATCGAAAATGTGCCGAAAAAAATTCAAAAACAATCCAATTTATTAAGCTTTGTTAATTTTAAGAGAGAAAGCTTCAATTTCTTTGGAATGCAGTATTGACAGTGAAGCCCACCTCGATTGATTCAGGGCGCACGTTTTCAATTGCAACGAATTTTTGCACTAAAATCAGATCAAGTTTATCTGATCAATCATTACATACTCTTATTTTTTTTAAATATTATTTCTTAAAGAAAAATAACTAGGTAAGGTTTTTATATGTAATTTATCTTAAGTAGGACCAATATAATAAACATTAGTAGAATAAAATAAGGATTTTCAAAAAAAAAAAAATTTATCAAAAAAAATCGGTTCTTATCGATACGTACAGTTTTTTTTATCGAAAATCGGTTTTTAAAATTTCCGATATTTCGGCATGCCCTAGTCATAAGTACATAAACCCTTTATGTACTTCTGACATGGCGCAACATTTTCCCGAGAACGACTAAAAGTCACACCTCATGCTCCGCATTTCCAGTTTTTTTTTAAACTGAACTGAAACTGAACTAAAATTGAGTTGTTTTTTTTAAACTGTAACTAAACTGATTAAAAACCGTCCAGTTTCATATTAAAAAACGACAAACAAACTGAATTTTCAGTTTCAGTTCAGTTTAAAGTTTAAACTGAACAAAACTGAATACCAAAATTCCAATTTTTATAATTTTAATTTTATTTTTTTTCTACCATAATTATAACGTTGCGGCGTAAAACGCCGAAAAAATGCAGAAATTAATAATAAATAAAAATTACTTCTACTTAGCTGTTTATTACTGAATCATTTAATAATGACATTTTAAATGAATAATTATAAACAGTTTTCAAACAAAAAAAGTAGATCACTATTGGAATCGTGGGTTGTACAGTATTTATTTCGACATGATTTTTTTCGTCACGAAATATTTCAAAAGTCTAGGGGGAATTTTTGGAGAAAAAAACATGAAATATTTTACGCAAAATTACAACTTATAATTTAATAAGAAATTAATTAATAAATGTTAAAATTATCTGTCTTATACCGTAGTTCAATGTCTGGAATTTTGCCGAGTCCCGAATTTTGCTGTGTTTCAATGTATTAAATTGTTAATAAAATGTAGAAATATTGTATTAATTATAATAATTTGAAAAAATAAAGTAAATATTAAAAAAGAAATATTACTTTTGTTTCTCTTTAAAAGCGCGCGAATTTCAAATGAGTTTTTCTCTTACTACACTCTGACTTGTGAAACTAACGTTGGGTTATTGTTTTATGATAATGAAAAAGGATACTATGGGGATGAGAGTAAATCTTAAGACGCTACAGAGAATGATTGAAGCCTTCACTAGGTTTAATTTAGGTTTAGTTCTATTTATCTATGTTCTTTATTAAGCCTATTTAAACCTTTTCTTTCTCCATACAATGAATGTGTTTTTCCTTAAGCCTTATAGTCTATGATCTCTGTTTGTATGCTTTCTTTGTTGCTATCATCCTTTCTTATTGTCTTTGTATGCAACAGAGGTTTCTTTTAATCTGAAGACACATTATTAAATCAGTTTATAGAAGTTGAAGTAATTTCTTCCTAAAAGTTAAGAAAGTTGAGTGAATCATTAAACATTTGTATTATTAATGTGATTTTTCCAATAAGAAATTGTTGAAAAGAAAAGAGATAACAATATTCAAGATAAAGTGAGAAAATAAATAAGTGATAACTAATATAAGAGTTCAACGGTGAAGCCTAAGTAAAAGCCTAACCAATGACAAAAATATAGCAAGTAGAAGAACTGAAGAAAGAAGATAAAGAAACAAAGATATCATGTTCAGAAAACTATTTAAAGATCCTGTTGCCTGTATTATGAATAAGCCCAGGTGAAAACATAATTTGAAAAGAAAGAAAGATCAAAGATGGATTTCATCTATTTTTGAAAACTGACTTTAGAATTAGGAAGACGAGAGAAGTTATATGACCCGAAATTGCCACTAATATTTAAACCTGTGTCTTACCGGGTATCGAATTGACAAATGGTGATTTAATACGAGTACAGAGTTTTCAAGAAAGCAGAAGAAGTTGGCTTACTACATTCAGTAGTTAATTACTATCTGCAAATGCTAGCACAGCTGGACGATCGAAAATATATTCATGGGTTTATATGGAGCAACGGATATTGGAAACCGAGAAAAAACTATCCACATTTTCCCCACGTTTGAGGGTGAGCATTGGCTCTTGATATAATCTTAAGGTTCACAAATCAAGGATCCGATATATACAGTGAAAAAGACACTAACACTACGTTTACATGGACAAAATAATCCGGAGTTTTTGAATCCGGATTTAAAAAAATACGATAGCGGCATGT
>JAQFZP010002818.1:0-12205 GCA_034695745.1 Geophilus truncorum | reverse complement strand
TCGTCAATTCCCACATAAATTGGTTCTTTTTTCAAAGCCAACTCAATCAAATTGGTCGTTTTTTTAGTCAGAGTGGCACTGAACAACATGGTCTGTCTTCTCGCTGCACATTTAATTATCACAATTTAATTAACGAAATCCCCCCCTAAAAATAAAAAATGTGAAATTACTGATTACTCACTCGGTAAATACTTCAAAATCTGTTTCATGTCTTGTTCGAAACCACTATCTAACAATCGATCGGCTTCGTCGATGATGAGACATTGAAGATTTTTGTAAACAAACGAGTTTGTGTTCTAAGGAAAACAAACATGTAAATTCATTAACGAGTAATTTTCCTAAATTTGCTAATTACCTGTAAATGATCGAGTAAACGACCGGGCACGGTAACGAGAATGTTGACTCCCACTCGAAAATTGGCCACTTCGTCTTTCCTTTTGCAACCACCCATCGCCAAACCGAACGTGTGCGTGTGATATTTCAGAACTTTCTCCAACACCATTCTCGTTTGAATGGACAACTCGCGTGTCGGTGAAATGATGATGACCCCGGTGCCGTTTCTCGGTTTGAAATTTAATTTATGGACTATTTCGATCGCCGGAATGAGAAAAGCCAATGTTTTACCACTTCCGGTCTTGGCAGCGCCGATCAAATCTCTGTATTAAACAAGACAAAGTGCAACTTCGCGACATTTTATTTTTTTATTAATTCGTTTGTTTATTTTTATTTAATACCTTCCTTCCAGTAGGTGTGGGATGGCTTTTGCTTGAATCTCGGTCATTTGCGCGAAACCCATCTCGTCGATGGCTTTGAGCGTGAGATCAGATACTTGACCTTTCAGACTGTCGAATCTTTTTTCGCTCAAAACGCACGAAACGCCAGAGCTTGTGCTTGGAACTGAAATGAATAAATTCGACTTTAATTCGACTGCTGTTACCGATCTAGTTAACTTACGGTTTTCTTCCATTTCGAAAGATAACTCTAAAGACGCGGTTTTTGTCGAGGATATGGTTATTATAAATGTTCCTTAATTTTCTTTAGCACGTGTTAGACAAGGTATCTGAATGGTCAGTCCAGGTCAGTCTGCGTTGCTGCCCCTCTTCACTACCGAGGGCGTTGGGATGGGAGTGGTCTAAACATGTCTAAACATGTGTAGACATGTGAGAAAATAGACGACGTCAACATGTGTGCTGTATCTGTGCGATTCTGTTCACATAATGACGTGAATAGGAATACGCCGGTCAATTTTGCACGTGCAATAACAATAGAAAAAAATAAATGTTTTGAAATTTTAAAATTGTATGTTATTTCCACCATCGAGCTTTAATTGACGAATTTGAGGTTATATTAACCCTTAAAGTACCAGCTTGTGGATCCACAGCACTCTTTGGACAAAGCTAAAAAATAGAAAATTTTTTTTTTTAAATCTCAAATTTCGGGAGTTTCACTCTTTTGTACTAAACTAATCACTTTTGTAATTTTTATGCCAATAAATTATTTATTTATGGAATTATTACCAATTAATGATTGCTGCTTCTGAAAATTTAAATGTCCGCATCCTTATAAATCGCTGTTTTATATCCAAAAAGTTATTAAACTTCAATAAATCAAAGTAAAATTAGTGGCAAAATTGAAAATGTCAAAAAATAGGAGTACCATAAGTTTTATTCTGACCAAACAATTAAAAAATTACAATAGTATTTCATGTAATGGTAAATGTGTATTTGGTACAAAATAAAAAGGATCAATTCAATTAAAATGTAACGTTTGTTTTGTACTAATAACTGATGTTTGAGGTACGGTACTGTAAACCTCGAATTTGCTGCCCCTTGAAGCATAATTCGCTTGCAGTGCAGTCGCTGCAGGTAATCTTAAGGGGCAGCAACTTCACTCGCGATAAATTTTAACGAGTAGAATATCAAAATTTTAAAAACATAATTAATTTAGTATGTAATGTTAAAATGAGTTTATAACGTCGTAAAAGTAATTACCGTACGGTAGTTAAAATAAAAAGCGTGTTGATGTCAGAACTCGTGATGTGTTTGGGACCGGTTGAAATTTTAAATTGATCGGTCGCACTTGATACTAAATAAAAATTATATATAAAATAAAATATTCCATTATAAGTATTATTAAAAAAAATATTATTTTAAAACATAAAATTTAATAAAGTAAAGAAAAGGAAAAATAAAATTAATTAATACCGGTATTGAAATTAAAAGCAGTAAAAATATATCGTAAAGTTTGATTGAAACACAATCAGCATTAATTACAAACCGAAAAACAGTAAACACTAAAGAAACGAAGACAAAAAATACTTTTCTACTCGAATCGAACCATGATTTCTACACGATTGTGTTTCCTGCTTGTTTTGGCATTTACCACGGGTAAAGTTAAATTTTGAAATTCAATTTTCAGTCTAAAACAATGCAATGTTTCTCGCAGTGATGTCTTCAAAAGGATGCAACAAGCCGAATTCGAAAAGCAATTGCTGTGCGTTCATTTGAGTTTGAATTCTTTTAGCATACGGTACTAAATATTAAGTAAATATATTATTTTTGAAATTTATATCAGTGTGTGACGTGGAAGCGGAAAAAGAGAAAGCAGCCGGAAACATTTTAATGATAAAGGAGTGCGATAAAAATGGGGATTTTGAAGCGGTCCAATGCCCTAGTGCTTGGTGTCACTGCGTCGATCGTCTCACGGGTAAAAAAAAGGGTACGCTAATAACGAGTGTGCGAGCAAAATTAAATGACTGCAAGTAAAATTTGATGTATCGAACTGAAAAAATTAAAAGCGAAAATTTCAATTTGAATTCCTTGTCTTTTTTTTTTTAATTGCGAGATTTTGACAGAATATGTTTTGCTAGTAAAAGATGTCGCCTTAATTTTTTACTTTCAATTTATTGTTGAGTTTTTTTTTAAAGCCTATTTATGCAATTTTTAAGAGCATGTGTATGCGCATAAAACGTAATTTTTTAGCATATAAATCCTGTCTCTACTTAATAACATAAAATAAACGTTCTGTAATTAGTCATGTCTGGACTCTGGATAAAAAGTGTTGATGTCTCTTTCGAACCTCCGTAGTTTCATAAAACTACATCGCAAAAACACAACAAACTAAATTTTTAAACTTTGTACTTTTACCTTAAATAAACATTACTCATTTCATATTATTCATTTATTTACATAAAAAAAAGTTTACATACGATAAATAAAAGTAAAGATCGAGTGACATTTGGTTTTTAACATAGAAAAAAGTGAAATTTGCAAACTAAAAAACACATTTATCGATAAACACTTATCTATCCTCGCTATTCTACACAAACCCTCGCTACAACTTCGTACAATATCCAATTCCGGTGAGAATTAAAGTTTAAAAAAAAAAAAATTATAATATGATATGTAACCAAATTAAGTCGAAAATTTTTATTTTATTTTTTTTATTTATTAAAAAAAAATGTAAATGTAACGCGGTTATGGGTTTAGAGTTGATGAGTTTACGTTATTTAATTCTACATAATTTGAAAAAATTAAAATAATGTATATAATAATGTTAATTAGTTTTATAAATTAAATTATGCTTCGCTTTCGGCGGCCATGCCTTCTTCGTCCAAGATGGGAACGATTAAGTTGTCCTTAGACATGAGGTTGTATTTTGTCACGTACACTGTGAAGCGACGACACAGATGAGTTTCGTTCTAAATTTAAGTAAGAAAAAAAGTTTTATAAATTTATAATGTGTTTGGTTTGCAGACTGGTGTCGAAATTTGAAAGTTTTTAAGCTTAAAAATGAACTAATTCAGAAAGTTGAAAGATTAAAAGTTCTAAATTTTGACGCCAGAGAGCAAAACAAGGCATAATTTCAACACCAGACGGCATAAAATTAAAATTTCCCTAAAAAATTTTGACACTTTAAATTTTTTAATAATAAATTAGAAAAAAATCAATCTAAGTTTTCTAAATAATCAGTAAAAAATATAAATAAAGCGTCAAATCTCAACACCAGAGGGCGTAATCATTAATAAAAATGAATATAACCTCAAATTCGTCAAATAAAGTACGATGATGGAAATAAGCGTGAGAAAATATCCGATAAATTCGTCTGCAAACTGAGCCCAATTTGGCTACCGACGAATCTTTGATGCTGACCCTTCCAAAAAAAATTAAAATTAATAAATTAAAAAAAAAATTATTTTCAGAATTTAACCTGCTGGGAAAGTATTTATTGCTGTTTAAAAGACACGCAGCGCCATCTAGAGTGTGTCGAGTGTAGTCCATAGCCGGACACTCCTTGGGAGTCTTGTGAGCAGCGCAAAGAAATATCCATTGCTCCGTGGCGGTCATCTGAGTACACGTTTCCGGTTGGCATTCGCCCTGAAATTTATTTTGCAAAAATTAATCAAGTTTTATTTCGTCGATCCCGTCCAAACCTCTACTTGTAATTTCACTGCTAGTCCGTTTAGTTCTAGACAAAATTGCCTGAAATAGAGAAATAAAATTAAAAAATAATTGAAAAACACCAAAATATCGAGAAAATTGAATTATTTAACACTAAAATGTTTTTAGGGGCCAAAATTGCGAAAGGATAAATTTTTCAGTTTAAGTTTTGGTTATTTTTTACAATTTAAAAAAAAATTCTAATAAGCATTTTATAGATTTTTTAATGTTAATTTTTGTAATAAAGCTCAAAAATCATTTAATAAATTTAGTTTAAAAAAAAAATAAACAGATAAATTCTAATAAAATGAAATCATTTAACACTAAAAAGTGATGGAAATTCTAAAAATGCAAAATTGTAATATAAATTTTTATAATTTTTTAAAAACGTCTGTTTTCGAGATTTCTACACAAAACAATTAATTAATAATATTTTTCCTGTTAATTTATGCATAAAAACTCGAAAATCGTTAAATAAGTGTAATTTAAAAAACCAGAAAATTAACCAAATCACAATTTTAACGAGCATTTTAGCGGTAAATACGTAATCATCAATTTCGCATCTCTATACCGTAGATGTTCGTATTTCCAAACACCTTCGTCTTGACCATCGGGCGACGTGAGAATTTCCTCGACATTCGCAACGTCTTTTCTAATCGTCTGTTGAATGTACTAAAAAACAAAATAAAAATAAATCATACAAAAATTCCCATTATCTAAGGGTCACTCTACTTGTTGAACAGCCAAAGTAGTGTCCATATCTTCAAACGCTTCGTCCGGCCAGTTGTAAAAATCCTGCGGGAGAAAATGACATTTAAATTGCGATACAGTCAATCAATGGACGAATAGATGCGAGCGAGCGACTGTTGTGTTTTGATTCGTTCGTTTCATTTGTGTGATCAAGTCTCGACGTTTGTGTTTGTAAATAAATTGGCGATGATAAGTTTACGTACTGCGCTTTTACATCCAGTGCGATTTCTCCTCAAAACTGCAACACCATCAGCCATCTTCATGGTTGCGACACGAAAATAACAAAAAAAAAAAAATCGAAGTGAAATCGGATGTGAAAATGACACTTCCGGTGTTGTGTCGCCATCTAGTGTTGAAACTAGAAGTATAGTTTTTCATAATTAAAGTTTTATACCTGTAATTTATTAGAGTATTTTACGGTATTTTTTTTAACGTTTCTAAGAGTAATTTTGTAGTTCCCATAGCTGCCGTTAGAGCAACTCCTTACTCCTTGATTAAATTAAAAATATATATAAAAAATTCTCGATTATATTTAAACAAACTAATTTATTTACGGTGAAAAATACTGTTTTAAATCAATAAAATATTTGCATTTGAACGAAAATAGTGATTTCTTGTAAATACGTTACGTGGAATGTTCACTAACCAAGAAGAAAAAAAAATAAAAACAAAAAAAATGATTAAAATAGATAAAACAAACAAAAATATTGACTTAGATAATAATTAAACACTGTTATATCACATTACAATTCGTATTCAATTAAGCTACGCAAGATAAACATCGATTACAACAAAATTCATTATTTTTGTACTGGAAGACAATAAAATAAAATCCATTTATTATCGTTTATTCTTCGCATAATTATCGATAAAAATATAAACTCAATTAGTTCCTTCCTAGCCCGCTAGGAGTTAGTTTATAGCTGATTGTGAGAAAACTCAAACGTCGTAAAAGACGCTGTTTCCTCTTCTGTGTCCAGCGCGACATTCGTCGATGTTGATTTTCAGACGAGATGATTTCGAATGGAGTTTGCGAAATATTTCTGGGAATTTGTTGCTCGGGAAAAGGATTTCTAACATTCCTTCCATGAGCACGTAGACAAAGCGTTTGTTTAACGTTTTTTGCTGCAACATTTCGAAGAGGAGAAGCATTCCTTTACGTGTTGTTTCGCTGCCGATGATGTGTTTCAGTTCGTCTGTGGAATTAGAAAGTAAAAATAATTTAAAATTGTGAAAAAATTGCAAAATTTAGTTTAATCACCTGAAACACTGCACATAACTGCAGTTTTAGCTGCTACGCGGGTCCGCATTTTCGTCTGTTCGTCACGAGGTGGCGTTGATAACGCCGATATACCGTTCGGCCAAAATCCTTGTCTGGAAAAAAAAAAAAAAATTAAACACCGTAACATAACGCAATAAATCGTTACATCATAATTTATAAAAGTTTCATTTTCACTTCATTACAATGTTCTTGAATCATTCTTCAGTTTGTGTTCATTTTAATAATCCCTAAAAACTATTCAAAGATGGAAACCGAAGTGCCTTACTTAAACGATTTAACGTATTCGGCCACTTGCTCAGCCGATGTCCAATACGCAACGCTATCGATAATTTTCCTGTTAATTCTATCACCAAAAGTAGTTTTAATAATCTGCCGCAAGATGGTGACAACTCGACGTCTTAACCACTGGTTCCGGCTTTTCAAATCGAAAATTTCATCCATAAGCAACAACATGATGCGAAGTGGAATATTATCATCGCCCTAAAAGCATAAAACATTTTTAATTTCCAAATTTTTTACTTTCCATTTTAATTTTATTTAACCTCAATATCGATTCCCGCCGCCACTTTGCTGCTATCGTTGCTGAACGACTTCGACGTCGAATGCGTACGAAATGCTTTGCTTAATCCACCCATGACGCCATCGACGGAACTGATTAAATTGTCGGGAATCGATCGCATGGCTTGACTCATATTTCGCACAGATTTCCGAATATCGTCCACTTTTCGTGCTAAGTTGCCTTTGGTTTTTTCGTACGAAATTGGTTCTAGAAAGTGATGAACGAAGTCGAGTAACCCGGGGTTGTTTTTCACTGTTTCGGGATTGAGCAAATTCTAAGAAAAAAATTTAAATTTTTGTAAAAATAAAGATAAATTTGATTTTTTTGTTTACCTGTAGATAATCGTTTAAAAGTTTCATCCGTTTCTCTAAAAATTCGTATTTCATGTTGTTGAATGTCTTTTTACCGGGGAAATTGTGCACGAAGTTATTTTTAAACTAAAAACAATAAAATAAATTGTTACTTACACAAAAAAAAAATTTAACATTCAAAAATAAATTTTTAAAAACTATCGACGATCTGCTTGATACTCAATTAAATATAAGATCGATACTTATCCGATTTTTGTCAATTCTGACCGATATCATCGATTAGTATCGATAAAAACTTTCACCTGTATACAACAATACTTTTGTCATTCATCGATATTAACAAATATTGTAAAAAATCTATAAATATCGGACAAAAATCGGAAGAGTATCAGTAAATATCACAAAAATTTCGACGTACATAGATGAAAATCTAATAAATATAAATTCTTATTAATAAAAATCGATTAAATATCGGTGAGTATCGGCTAAAAGTGTGTCAATTTTGTGATTTTCAGGTACCCAACGGTGTAGTGTTGTCGATATTTTTTTTTTAAACGTTTTAACTGTAAAACAAACAAATTATACCTACTTTTGCCAACAAACACATGTGAAAGTCGTAAAAATCGCTGTATCGTCTCACAACCTCCCACCGTTCCTCGCAATCGGAGATTTTCTTCGCCACATCTATTTTATACACTGCGAACGATTTTCCGGACTCTTTGGCTATTCCTAACTCGATGATTTCCGCATTGATCACAGTATTGGGCGGTAAAATTGTAACATGACTCGGAAGTGGCGACACTTGGGCCATGGAAAGATCGGAACTGGCGTCTTCCAACGAACAGAGACTCAAATTGTCGTAATTAACAATGTTTCCGTCCTCTAACGACTGTCCGTCTTCGTCGTCCGACTTGCTAACCGTTAGTAACTCGAGTTCCGCGAGTAATTTCACGTAAAATTCACTCTTTTTAAACGCGGGAAAGAAATTCTCCTCTTGGAACAACTCGTAGATCTAATAAAAAGTTAAAAATAATTAAATAAATGGAAATTTTTAATTTTTTTGTTAAATTTTAAAAAAATTTTTCTTTTACTTTGATTTGTATTTCGTCGAACCACGCTTCGTGCGGTGCTTCGGTGCGCAATCGACCAACAATGCGTCTAACTAACGCATCTTCCAATTTGACGCGAGGAGCAGCTTTCTCCGACAAATACTGATCGTACATGTTTAAAGCGACTTCTCGCAGTGGTTCCAGGTTAATTGGATCGCAATGTGGGTCTGTGAGTTTGTTTAGGTGCGCACGAGAAATTTGTTGTTCGGCTGATACTCGAAAACCCTAAAAATTATCAAGAATTTCAAATTTGAAAATGTTTAAACTTTTTTTTAAAAATAAATTTACCTCGATATTCAAATAAAAGTACAAATAGTGCTGGCAGTTAATGCTAGTCATGTAATCTATAAAAAAGCGGGAAATTTTTTTAAATTTTTAAATTTTAACAAATTTTTTTTTTTTTATTACCGATAAAATACGCCAACGCAACGTTATTTTTTAGCACGACATCTATTGGCAGACAAAACAACTTCCTCCCAGAAGCAAGTATTTTTGCCCAATCTAAAGTCTAAAAAAAAAAGTAAAATAAATTAATGTTTTCTTTATGAATTCAATTTCGCTGCTCACAGAAGGCATTTCGTTCGAATCCGAGTCTTCGTTGCCGCTTTGCAGCCTCCGTAGACGGTCGTTGACGATTTTCTGGACGTAAAATAAACTACTGAGCTGCTGCTTGATTTCTGCGTCGTCTTCGCCGCCGAAATCTTTGGATCGTTGAATCGCGATTTCTTGATTGACTTTCTCGTAAACTGCCTGCAGTTCTTCCAAGTTCTCAGTCAGACGAATGATGGACAAAAAAGCGTCACTGGTGAAAACAACATCTTTACACTGTAAAAGAATGAAAAAAAAATTAATAAGTTGAATATTTTAAAAATATTTTATGACATAAAAAACCAATTTTTGCAAAAACGTGTAAAATCACATGAATTTACATATTGAAATAACAAAACCGTGTTAGGCATTTAAAAAAATCTGCTAGAAATTACAAAATCTGTCTGATAAACACGTGTGTTTGTGATCAGATATTTTGTCCTTATCTATTTTTACTTCTATTGTCAAATTTATATAAAATATTAGATTCTTGTAAATAACTACATAAAAAGTTATCAAATCTTGAATTCCAATTTTCAGTGACCAAAACTATTAATTTACCATCTACTCATAAAAAATTACAAAAAATAATTGTAGAAATAATTTTATCAATAAATAAATAATTTTAATTTTTTTTATATTTGCCATATTTTGGTAGCATAAATCTAGGTTCTATTTATAAGATTTTTATAGTTAAAATTGCAATTTTAAAAAATATTAAAATCTTACAAGCCACACGATAATTTGGTTGACGTAATCAGGATCAGAAAACTGTTCTATGGTCGGCAGAAATATTGCATTTACGAGTAATTCCTAAAAAAAAGTTAAAATTAAAATAATAAAAAAATTAAAATTAATTTTTTCTTACCCTAGCGAGATACCGAAATGGTTTATTATAGAAATCTCCTGGCGGGAGAAGTAGGAACAAAATAACCTCGCTTAAATCCTGTAAATACTCCTTTTCGTGACTTCCGCTCGCACTGACTCCATCTCGACACAAGTTATTCTCCATTTCATTCTCCAAATCGAAGAAAACTGATATTAAATCGACATTTGCGCCCGGATCGTGTTTTCTTCTGCGTTCCACTCTCTTTTTGGCTTGTCTAAACAACCTCAGGTGCGATGCAAAGTCGTCGACTAGTCTCGTCGTTAAATATGGCACCCAGTGAACTTCTTTGGCTCTAAAAAAAATAAATAAATTAAAACAAAATTAGTTTTTAAATCGTGTTAAATTTATATTTGGTTTCACCGTTTTGAAAATGCTATTATCACATTTTGCGCAGTCTCCCTGAGGTCGTTTAGAAAACCTTCTTCGTCGGTGACGGTCGAATACCACGTGCGAATGTAGTCCCTGAGTGCATATTGCAGTACCTAAAAGGATTAAAATTTTAATTTTAAAAAATTACACTAAAGATTTATAAAATTTCAACTTTCCCACCAAAAAATGTTTTTGGGGTTAAAAATTTGAAATTTTACAAAATAAACCAAAAAATGAGCAAATTTCGAGATTTTCCCACAAACTTTATATTTTAAATTTTTTTTTAGATATTTTTTAATGTATAAAATGATTAAAAAACATTCTTTTTCTCTTAAAGTTTTATCCATAAATGTGAAAAAAATTGTTTTATCACACGATTCCAATCTCATAAAAGTTGAATTACACAGTAACCATCAACGTTTTATTGCCCTTTTTTCACTCAATATTTCATCGATATCACGACAAATGGTATTTTTCTCATCGCTGTAATTACTTCTTGCAACGGTTCGTCGATTATATTAGCACCCGTCAGTCGCCGATCAAATTTCGACTGCTTCGTCGACATCTGAACGAGTTCATCAATCTACCAAAAAAATTTAAAATTAAAATCTCATAAATTGAATAAAAAAATAAAATAAAAATTACTCTTCTAATCGCAGGTGGCGGTAACCCAAGACGCGAAATGAAGACATTATTCCAATATTCGTGCGCGCTTTTGAAGCCACGAAAATAAAGCACGAAAAACCCACTGAAAAAAAAGATAATATCAGTATTTATAAATTCATATTTTTTATTTTTTTATTTATACAACCTTCCTAGAAACAGTGCAGCCAAAAACAAAACAAAGATGGAGTTAAATAGACCTACTGTTGCTACACAAACGAGTAGTAATAGTCCAATCCATCCCATTAGCGATAATGGCATCTGAAAAGAAAAAAAAATAATCAATAAATTCTCTTTTACTACCGTAAAAAACACGAGATGTGATGTATTTTTACGTTTTATTAATAATAAATGAGATTTTTACATATTGCATGACGAAAAATTTTTAAATCGATGTTTTCAAAAATTTGACTAAATTTTTAAAACCAAACACAGCAGACGTTCATAACTTTTTTTGTTATTAATAAATTTTTTTTTAAATTAAAATTTAATTTTGTCCAGGTAATTAACTTAATTAAACGAGATTTCTTTTCTTTTTCGGTAAATGTCAGAGCCCTTTATTAACGTGCGTGCGCATCCATCACCATCATTTAGATTTTTGACTGCAAAAATGTTTGTTTTCCTCTAATTAAAATTTTTCCAGATAAAATTGACTCGGTTTCTAAAGATAGGAAGTCATAGGTAATGCAAAACGAGTCGGAAAACTTGGCAAGACGCCAAAATTGGTGAAAATCTATCAAAAATATGCGAATCGAGGACTCTATAGGTGTGGTCTGAATGAAAAATAAATGTGCAAAAATAATGTTTGTTTATTAAAACTGTTAAATAATCAATCTGATCATGTAAAAGTGAGTAGAATAAATATCTCTTGAATCATATTTACGTAATTTTGAGATAACAAAATACAAAATATTTCTTAAGCAACTGGAATTAATTTTGACTGAATTTTAAAGCATTTAAAATGCATTTGAGAATTATTCATGTGTTGTCAGACACATCTCATCACGAGCTGTAATCCGATCGGCGTGTCAGAATACAGTTACAAATCACGTTTTAAATTGCGTAAATGCACGAATCCCCACGTCAAAGCGCCGTTTTGCGTGCGAAATGATCACTTTGTTGTTTAAAAATTAAAAAGTGTCATCATCAGATTGAATATTTGTTGTTTTATACCTTGTGATGCGATTGAAAATGCCACCCCCATCGTATCAAGACGAATTGTACGCCATGTTGTTTTGATGACGTC